>JAREIK010000369.1:1350537-1380537 GCA_029783825.1 Sapria himalayana | reverse complement strand
ATAAGGAGAGAAATAAAGATAAATAGACAAATCGATAGACAATTAGATAGACAGATAGACAGACACACATATAGATAAATAGACACTAAGTCAATAAGTTATGTAGGCAAAAAAGTCCGATAGGCAAAAAGTCCGGTAGGCAAAGTATATTGATATATCAATATACATATACATAGACAAATAGATAATCTTATATATTGAAATATAGAAAAATAAATAGACTGATAGATAGACAGACAAATATATATATATATATATATATATATATATATATATATGTATGTATGTATGTATATATTTAGACAGATAGATACACAAAAAGATAGATAGATATTTAGACAGATAGATAGACAAAATGGTAGATAGATATTTAGATAGATAGATACACAAAAAGATAGATATATATTTAAATAGAATGATAATTAGATAGATTGATAGATATAAATAAATAAATAAATAAATATATATATATATATATATATATAGAAAGATATACAGATAGATAGATAGTTAGATAGAAATATAGTAAGATAAGTAATTATATACATAGATAGACAAATAAATAGACAGATAGATAGAAATATAGATAAATAGTAGACAAATAGATTGATAAACAAATAGACATATAGATAGATAAATAGATTATTAAAAAGATAGACAGACATATAGAAAAAAAGAAAGAAAGATAGATTGACAGATTCTAAACAAGTATACTGACAACTAGATGGATAGACAGATATACAGACTGATTGATTGATTGATTAATAGAAAGATAAATAGATAGACAGATAGACAGACAGATAGACAGAAAGAAAGATTGATACATAAATATATAGACAAACATACAAAGAGATAGATAGATAGACATATTGATAGATAAAGAGAATGATAGATAGATAAATAAATAGACATATAGGTAGATAGAAAGATATACATGCAAATATATTGACACATAGATAAACAGATAGATAGACAAATATAGAGATAGATACTTAGATAGAGAGATAGATAAATAGATAAATAGATAAATATATAGAAAGATAATAGATATAAAGATATATAGATAGATAAATAAATAGACATACAATTAGATATATAGATAGATATATAGATAGATAATTAGATAGATAGATAGATATAAATATAGAAAGATTCCTAGATAGTTTAATAGAGATATTGAAAGATAGATTGATAGAAAATTGATATACATATTGATAGATAGATTAAAAGATAGATAGATAGATAAATAGACAAATATATAGAAAGATAGATAAACATATAGAAAGATAGATAAACATATAGATAGATAGAAAGATAGATAGATAAATAAATAGACTGCTAGATAGATAGATAGATAGATTCATTTACAGAAAGATAAATAGATAGATAGACAGTTAGAGAGATAGATAGAATGATAGATAGATAGACTAAAAGATAGCCTGATGGATAAATATTTATAAAGATAGATAGATATATAGGTAAATTGATAGATAAAAAAATAGATAGATAAATAGTAAAACTAATAGAAAGATTTATAGATACATAGATATACAGATAGAAAGATAGATAGATAAATAGACAGATAGATAGACATATAGATAGGATGATAGATATACAAATAGTTAGATATAAATAGATATAGATAGATACAAAGAAAGATTGATAGATATATAGTTAGATAGACAAATAGATATATAGAAAGAAATATAGATAGAAATACGATAGTTAGATATATTGATAGATTATAGATATATAGATAGATATATATATAAGTAGATAGATAAACATTTATATTTATAAATAGATCAATAGATAGATAAATAGTAAGATAGTTCGATTGATTGATAGATTAAATGATAGATAGATTGATACGTAGATAGATAGATATATAGATAAATAGATAAATAGATAGATAAATATATAGATATAAACACAATTAGTTAGATAGATAGACATATAGATAGACATAGAGAGTGACATATAGATATATAGACAAACAAATAAATAGACAGACAGATAGACAGACACAAAGAATGATATATAGATTGAGAGATAGATAGATTGATTGGTTGATAGAAAGAAATATAGATTGATAGATATATAGGCAGTTGGATAGACAGATTGAAAGTTTTATAGAAAAATTTAAAGATATATAGATAGATAGATTGATATAAAGATAGTTAGATAAATAGATAAATAGTTAGATAGATAGAGAGATAGATAAATAAATAGATAGATTGATATAAAGATAGTTTGATAAATAGATAAATAGTTAGATAGATAGAGAGATGGATAGATAAATAGATAGATAGATAGATAGACAAATAGAAAGACACATTGAAAGATAGATTATTAAACATATATATAGACACATAGATAGTAAGTTTGAAAATAATATTGATAAACAAATTAAAAGAAATATTTAAATATAGGTTAATAGACAAATTTATAGTTAGATTGATTGATAAATTGATAGAAATATAGATAGATAGATAGATAGAAAGATAGATATGCAAATACATAGTTAGATAGCTAGATATATATATATATATATATATATAGATAAATAGATAGATAGACAGATTGATAGACAAAAATATACATAGATAGATAGACATATAGATAGATAGACAAATAGACAGACAATAAGATTGATAGATAGATATACAAACAGACAAATTGATAGACAAACAGATAGATAGACAGACATACATAGTTTTATAGATAGCTAGATTGATTGATTGATTGAAAGAATGATAGATAGATTGATATACTTATTTATAGAAATATTGATGGTCAATTTGATATACTTATAGATAGATAGATTGATAGAAAGAAAGATTGATTGATATATAATTAATCAAATAATTAAAAAATAGATATGAAAATTTATATAATAAATGTTAGATAGAAGATAGATAAACAGATAAAAGATAGGTAGATTGACATATAAATAGATAGATAATAATATAGGTAGATAGATCGATAGATATATTTTTATACAGATTGAAAGATAGATAGATAGAGAAATAGATAGATTGACAGATAGATAGAGAGATATATAGATAAATAGATAGATATAAAAAAATAGATAGATAGAGATACCGATAAATATACAGATTGATAGAAAGATATAAAAGACAAATAAATTGACAAATATATATAAATAGATAGAAAGATGGATCAATATATATATACACAATTAGATAGACAAAATAATAAATAGATCGACAAATAGATAGCTAGATAGGTATATATATAGATAGATAGATAGATAGTCACATAGATTAACAAATAGATAGTCAAATAGATATATAGATAGATATATAGGCAGACAGATAAAAAGATAAATAGAGAGATAGAGAGATAGATAGATAGATATACAAATTGATAGTTATGCAAATAGATAGATAGATAAATAGATAGATAGACATATAAATATAAGAAGATAGAAAGACAAATACATAGAGTTATAAATGGATAGATTGATAGATAAATTCTTATATAGATAGATAGATTGAAATATAGATAGAAAGATTGATAGAAAGATTCATAAATAGATTAACAGACATATTGATAGATAAATTGATAGATATATAGTTTGTTTTTTTATTAAACAGACAGAAAAATAGATAGATAAATTTATTTATAGATTGATTGATTGATAGATTATTAGATAGATAGATAGTTAGATAGATAGATTGAAGATAAACAAATAATAGACATATATATATAAATATATACATATAGATATAACAATAGATAGACACATACATTGACAGATAGATTGCAAGTAGATAGACTGATAGATAGACAGATCGATAGACATATAGATAGATATATAAATCAATAAATAGATAGATAGACAGATAAATAAATAGAAAGATAGATAGATCGATAAAAATATAGATAGATAACTAGATAGAAAGAAAGATAGATAGAAAAGTAGCTAGATAGATAGACAGATAGACAGATAGATAAGTAGTTAGACAGATACATAGATAGATATTTAGAATGATAAAAATATAGATATACATATAGATAGACAAATAGATAGATATATAGTTAACGAGAAATATAGAAATTTTATAAAACAAATTGATAAGTTGATTGATAGATAGATAAATAGATAGATATATTGATAGATAGATAGATAGATAAAAAGATAGACAGATAGATAAATAGATAGACATGTAGATAGATAGATAAATATAGATAAATAGATAGATTGACATATAGAAATACAATTAGATAAATAGATAGATAGATAAATAAATAGATAGACAAATACATAGACAGATAGCTTAACAAAAAGATACATAGATAAAAAGACAAGTACATACATATATAAATAGACATATTGATAGATAGATTGATACTCAAATAGATAGATAGATATATAGAATTATTGATAGAAATATTGATAGACAAGTTAAAATACACATTCATATACAAATTAATAGACATATATATTTATAGAAAGATAGATAGATCGATTGAAATAAAAAAAGAAAGAATGATTGATAGATAAATATAATGATAGAAAGATAGATAGATAGACTAATTGATTGATTGATTGACAAATAGATACATTGACATCTAGATATGTAGATAGATATACAAATATATAGATAGATAAATCGATTGATTAATATATATATATAGATACATTGATAGATAGATATATTAATAAATAACCAAATAGATAAATAAACATATAGAGAGATAGATTGATAGATTGATTGATTGAGAAATATACATATTAATACATATATAGAAATGCTGACAAATATATATACCAATAGATAAATAAATACATAGCCAGAATGACAAATAGAAATAAAGAAAGATAGATAGATTGTTTTATAAAAAAGAAAGATTGATAGATTGATAGATAGATACATAGACAGATGTATATAAAAATTTATATAGTTAGATTCAAAGATAGATTAATAAACAAATTGATAGATATATAGATAGACAAATTGATATAAAGATAGATAGATAAATAAATAAATAGATACATAGATAGAGAAATAGATAGATGGAAGTTTAAGAGATAGATAGACAGATATATAATGTATAGACAAACAGACTGATAGATAGATATATATATATATATATATATATATATATATATATAGATTTAAAGATAGAAAGATAGAAAGATAGTCATATTGTTTGAGAGATAGATAGAAATATTGCTAGACATATTAAAATACATATTGATATACAGATTGAATGATTGATTTAGTGAATAAAGAAAGATATAAAGATAGATAGATAAATAGTTATAAATATTGATAGAGAGATAGATAGCTAGATAGAGAGAGATAGATAGCTAGATAAAGAGATAGATATATAGATAGATAAATAGATAGATTTGTAGATATATAGATAGACATATATAAAGATAAATACATAGATAGAAAGACAGATAGATAGATAGAAAGATTGATTATTTGATAGATACATAGATAGATACATAGATAGATAGACATATAGATCTAAAGATAATACAAAGATATATAGACTAATAAGAAGATTGACTGATAGATATATAGAGAGGCAAATCGATAGGCAAAGAGATTTACAAAAAGAAAGAAAGTTAAAAAGAGAGATAGATATATAGACAGAAAGATTGATTTATTGATAGTAAGAATGATCAATAGATAAATAGATAGATTTACAAATGGATAGATAGATTGATCAATAAATTGATAGTCATATAGATTGATAGATTGATAGACAATTTTATAGACTTATATATAAATAGATTGATAGAAAGAAAGATAGAAAGATAGAAAGATATATAGATAGATAGACAGATATATAGACAGAGTGATACACAAATAGATAAATAGAAAGATTAATAGATAGATAGATAGATAGGTAGAATAAAAAGATAGACAGACATATAGATACACTAAAAGATATACAAATAGATATATAGAAATATTGATAGATAGATAGATTGTCAAAATATATACATATAGATAGAAAGATAGACAAATAGATAGATAGATTGATATATAGATATATAGATGGGTAGATATATTGACATATAAATATGCAATTAGATAGACAGATTGATTGATTGATAGAAAAATAGATAGATATATAGATAGATATGTAGATAGAGAAATAGATAGATAGATAGATAAATATAAATATATATTTATATATATATATATACATATATATAGACAAATAAATATAGAAATAAAAGATAGATAGATATATAAAAAGCATATAGATTGATATAAAGATATATAGATAGATAGATAGACTAATATACAGGTAGTTAGAAAGAAAAATATATAGAGATATAAATAGATAGATTGATAGATAGATTGATAAACAAATAGATATACAGATAGATATAACGATTGATAGAAAGATTGATAGAAAGATTAAAAAATAAATTTATAGAAATATTGATAGGGTGATTGAAAGAGAGAGATTGTGTGATTGATTGGCAGAAAGATAGATAGATAGATAGAGATATTATTAGAAAGATATATAGATGGATAGATGGATAGATAGACTGATAGATAGTCAAATAGATAGACATATATATAGAAAGATATATAAAATATAGATAGGTAGATAGATAGATAGAAAGAAAGAAAGAAAAATATATTGATAGATAGATTGATTGATAAATAGATAGATAGAAATTGAGATAGATAGACATATTAATATATATATATATATATAGTTAGACAGATAAACAAAATAGATAGATATACTGATAGAAAGATTGATATATAGATAGATAGTTAGATAAATAGATAGGTAATTAAATAGATATACAGATAGACAGATAGATAGATATGTAGCTAGAAAGATAATAAATAAATGGATAGATAGATAGATAGATATATATATATATATATATATATATATATATATATATATATAGACATATAGATAAACAAATAGTTAGATAAATAGATATAAAGATAGATAAAAAAGAGAGATAGATAGATATATAGATATACATATATATAGATAAATAAACAAATATATAGGTAGATAGAAATAAAAATACATAGATATATAACTAGATAAATTTATAGATAGATTTATAAATAAATAAATAGACAAATAGATAGAAAGATTGATAGAAATATTGATAGATAGATAGATAAATTGATTGATAGACATAATGATAAACTAATTGAAATCAGATAGTTTATTTGATTGATAGACAAATAGAGATTGATTGATAGACAGATAGATTGATAGATTTTTAGACAGATTGATAGATGAATAGATAGACTGATAGATAGATAAATAGATAGACATATATATAGATAGAATGATAGAAAGATAGATAGATATATAAATTGATAGTCAGTTAGATAGATAGATAGATCCATCTATACATAGATATATAAATAGTGAGATAAACAGATAGATAGAAAGATAGATAGACAAATAGATAGACACATAGATAGATAGAAAATAAAAATATAGATAGATACATAGATAGAAAAAAAGATAGATATACAAGTAGATAGACAAATAGATAGATAGATAAATATATAGATAGATATATAGATATTTAAATTGATAGAAAGATAGATTGACAGACAGATAGACATATAGATCAATAATTAGATATATAAATATATAGATAGATTTTTAGATAGATTGATAGACAAATTAATAGGCAGATTGATATATAGATTGACTAAAAGATTTATAGAAAGATAGATTGATAAATTGATAAACAAAATGACATACAAATTAATAGATAGATAAATAGAAAGATTGATAGAAAGATATATAAACTAGTAGATAGATTGATAGATAGACAAACATATAGTTAGAGATATAGATATAAATTTGATTATTAGACAACTAGATAGAAGATTATTAGTTAGATATATTGAGAAATAGATATATATATATATATAAACAATAGATAGAATGATTGATAGACAAATACATTGAGAAATATAAAGACATATTGATAAACAGATATATAGATACATTGATAGATAGATTTATATACATATAAATAGAAAGATTCATAGATTGACTGATATAAATAATAATAGACAAATAGATAGATTGATAATTAGATAGGTTGATAATTAGATAGATTGATAATTAGATAGATTGATAGACAGATTTATAGAAAAATATATTGATTGATTGAAACATAGATAAAAAGATAGATAAATTGATAAATAGATAAATGAAATAGATAGATCAAGAGATTAATAGTTAGATAGATCGAAATATAGATAGATAATAGAGAGACACATAGATAGATAGTGTTGGGTAATTGCGCTTCCACGGGTAGTGAGATTAAGAAATAGAAAACAACAGAAACACATAAACAAGCAATATATATATCCCAATCCAACAGCATCCACGATAGAATCAAAAACGAGAATTCAACATAGGAAATAACGTGGTTTGCTAGTCGCTCAGTACAACTAGCTACCTCCACCAAAAAATGCTTATGCGTTATAGATTAAAACCAAAAACAGAACATCTTACAGTATACAGCATGCAGCAGTTGCGAAATCGCGCAGAGAGATAGAGAGGAGAGGGAAGATGAATAGTTCAACCGGGTCAAAAACAGCCACCCAAAAAATAAATACAAATCATTTTATATGAAAAAATAAATATCCTGTTCATTTAACCGAAGTGGGTCGAATCATGGAACGGGCCAGGCTCTGCTCCAAAAATTTCGGCCCGCTGACCGGACAGTGGGACCTCCGTTATTATGCTACTGCTGCATCCCCGGGCTTTTAATATTTCCTTTCCTGCACTTACATGAAAATATTAAAATAGATTATTAAGTAAAAACAAATTACATATACACAATTTCCACCTTAATTTGTTTTGCATACAGATAGAGAGACACTCTATATAAACAGTTAGTCCAAAAAGACTACATCTGATTTGATATGTTCAGTAAGTCAAGATAGTGTCTTAACTTATTCAGAGTAATAGGTTTGGTAAACATGTCAGCTGGATTATTAGAAGTTGCAATCTTCTTTACTTGTACCTTTTTCTCAAATCGAAGGAAATGATATCGCACATCAATGTGCTTTCTCCTCTCATGGTGCACTTGGTCTTTTACTAAACAAATAGTACCGAGGTTGTCATAGAAGACTGTTGCAACCTCTTCATAAAGACCAAGGTCCTTGAGAAAACCTTTCAGCCATATCCCTTCTTTCGCAGCTTCAGTCAGAGCCATATACTCTACTTTAGTAGAAGATAAAGTAATAGAAGATTGCAGTGTGGCTTTCCAGCAAACAACAGAACCACATACAGTGAAGACATAACCAGTCATAGACCATCTACTGTCAACATCTTTTGCATAGTCAGAATCAGAATATTCTGCCAACAAGAGTTCAGATTCATTACCAAATATTAGACCAACATCAGAACTCCCCTTGAGGTACCTAAGTATCCTCTTAACAGCTTTCTAGTGCTCTTGACCAGTGTTTATCATAAACCTACTCACTGCACTTACTGCATGAGCAATATCAGGTCAGGTGCACACCATAAGATACATGAGGCTCCCGACAACACTAGAATAAGGAACCTTAGACATTTGTTCCTTATTAGATTTAGATTGAGGACAATATTCTAATGTCAGATGGAGGTTAGAATCAAATGGTGTGGCTAGAGGCTTACAAGAAGTCATTCCAAATCTAGATACAAGTTTCTGAATATATTGTTTCTGTGAAAGAAACAATTTTCTTTTAATTCTATCTCTGAATATTTCCATACCTAAAATTTTCTTTGCTCCTCCAATATCTTTCATATCAAATTTAGAACTGAGGAGATTTTTCAGTTCATGAATATCAGATTTTTTTCTGGCAGCAATAAGCATATCATCTACATATAATAGCAAGTAGATATATGACTCATCCGTTATTATGCTACTGCTGCATCCCTGGGCTTTTAATATTTCTTTTCCTGCACTTACATGAAAATATTAAAATAGATTATTAAGTAAAAACAAATTACATATACAATAGATAGATTGATTGTTTGATAGATAGATAGTTAGATAGATAGAAAGATAGGTGGATAGACAAATAATTAGATAGATATATAGATTGATAGATTGACAAATTTATATATTGATAGATAGATAGAAATATCGATAGATATATAGATAGATAGATAAATAAATAGACAGATAGATAGATAAAAAATGATAAATAGAAAGAAAGATAGATATATAGATATATAGATAGATAGATAGATACATAGACAGATATATAGACATATAGATAGATAGATATATAAATAGACAAATAGTTAGACAAATAAATAGATAGAAAGTTAGATGGATATAGATAGATAAATAGACAAATAGATATATAGATAGATAGATAGATAGAAATATAGATAGATACATAAATAGATAGACAGATAGACAGATATTTGTTATAGAAAAAATCAGATAAATAGATAAATAGTAAGATATATAGATAGACAGACTGATAGACATATAGAAATATTGATAGATAGATAGATGGAAAAAAAGATAGATAGATAGACAGATAGACTGAAAGATAGATAGATAGATAGATATATAGAAAGATATATAGATAGATAGATTGATTGATAGATTGATTGATAGGAAGATAGATTGACAAATATATAGATAAATAGATAGAAAGTTTGATTTATTGATCGATTGATATATTGATAGACATATTGAAAAACAGAATGATAGATAAATAGATAGACAATTGATAGATAAAATGGTATATATATAGATAGACAGACATGATAGATTTATAGATAGATAGATATATATATATATATATATATATATATATATATATATATAGAAAGACAGATACATAGATAGATAGATAGACAGATAGAAAGACAGATAGATAGACAAATAGATAGATAGATAGATAGACGGATATAAAGATAGATAGATATATAAACAATAGATAGACAAATAGAATGTCTAATAGATAGACAGCTAAAAATCCAATAGATAGATAGATAAATAAACAAATAGATAGAGAGATAGAAATATAGATAGATAGACATCAAGATAGACAGTAGGATTAATAAATAAATAGAAATATAGATAAATAGATTTATTGAAAAATTAATATATAGATAGATAGATTGACAGAAAGATAGACAGATAGAGAGATATATAGATAGACAGACAGATAAACAGATAGATAGATATAAATGACTAATAGATAGTTAGAAAGTTTGACAAATACAAAGAAAGGTAAATAGACATATAGATAGATAGATAGATAGACAAATAGTTATAGAGATAGATAGATAGACAGATAGATAAATAGAGAGATAGATAGACATATAGATAGGAAAATATCTAAATAGATTGATTGAAAGATTGATAGATAAATAGATCGATAGATAGATAAGCAAATAGATAGACAAAGAGAAATACAAATACATTGATAATTAAATAGATAGATTGATAGATTGATATATATATATATATATATATATAGATAGACAAATTGATAGAATGATTGATAGATAAATTGATATACAGATTGATAGACAGATTGATAGATAGATTAATAGAAGATAGATATATCATTTTCATGTGGTTCTGCAATAGCAGCAGTACAATACGCTCCACATGACATAGATTTTACAAACTCTGCCTCTAACTGCTTCACTTATCATGGGTGCCTTTTACCCTCTTCAGTGCCATCACCCAATTGACCAAATTCATTATTACCTAATCAAATATCTGAACATATAAGAGCCTAAATATGTGCAAAGTTATGAACGAGTACACTTGAACATAATAAGAACAAAACAGAAATGGGGGTATTTGTTTGACTATTATGAGGGATAAATGAAATAATCATAAACTACAATTTTGTACAATTATTTGTCCAATTAATTTTTGATTTTGTAGAACTGCCCATCATTATCCTAAAATATCATATACTATCCTATGGAATAAAATGAGAAAATATAAAACATATGTTATCATGTATACATTTCAATTCCCATGAAATAACATGTATACAAGTAGAAGCATACCACTTGCTTCAAGCTCCAAATAATTTTTTATATTAAATATTTAAGTTTAACAAAAATGAAATGATTAATTATTATTCAAAATTTCAAATTGATATCACATATGAAACATAATAGGGCCCAAACATCACTATTTACTTCAACCTAGAGTGTTGTATATAGTTTGTTTTGATAATTTGTTTGTATAACCAAATATTTCTAATTTAATATTTTCATTTAAATGTAGGAAAGGAAATATTAAGAGGCCGGGAATACAGCAGTAGCACAATAACGAGAGTCCCATTGTCCAGTCATGGTCGAAGAAATATTTGAAGCAGAGCTTGACCCGTCCGATGATTCAACCCGCTCCGATAAATTGAACCGAGAAAATTTTAATATAAAATGTTTTTATTTTATTTTTTCGGGTTACTATTTTCGTGATCTGGAATTGTTCATCTTCTCTCTCTCTCTCTCTAAGCAATTTATCATGACTATTTCTACGCTGCACATACTGTAAGATTTCTGATTTGGTTTAATCTGTAACGCATAAGTATTTTATAGTGGATGTAGCTAGTTGTACTGAGCAACTAGTGAACCACATTATTTCGTGCATTTCTTTTGTGGTTTCTGTTCTATTTTTTATTCTCTCACACTTGGATTGTGGATTGAATATAAATCATTTGTTGTTTTTATTATTCTTTCTTCCTCTGTATCTTAAAATCATAACTGTGGAAGCACAATTGCCCAACATAGAGTAATCACCATTAACCAGCAACATACAGCAACAATCATTGATTATTACCCAACACCATCAATGACAAGCATTAATTGGTACTATCAACAATGACAATGCTTGATTCATCACTATTATGGCCAAAAACTGGTAAGAGCTTTGATTATAACCAGATAGAGGAGGAGAAAAAAAAATAAATATATTATTTCATTATTTTTAAAAATTAAAAAAATATATATATATAGTTGTGATAACTCACATGTCATGTGCTCTTATACAATATATAAATCTAACAAGAAAGAAAATAAATAAAAAGAATATGCTTACACATTAAATTAAACCTCAAACACAACCACTTTAAGCTAGCATGTATATGTCACAAATTCTCAACTTGAAAAAGAGAAAAAAATATTATTGTTTGAGCACATTCGTGAAATATCTATAATTTTTTCATTGATATGTATGTATATAATTACTTTCAAATTTTCCTAGATTTTCTCCCATTAAAGTACAATCAATCTAAATACATTTTATTTAGTCATTGAATATCAAATAAGCATCAATATCAAGTTGTCTAATTATTATAATAAAGCATTATAAAAATCTAAATTAGTAAATAGAATTTTTCCAAAAAAATGTTTGATCCACTGGATCTTATAAGCAATCAATGACATAAATACATACTCTGTATCTACATTAAATCTAAAAATCATGATATACCACTTACTTTTCTAAGAAATAAAATTTCTATAAAAAATATAAAATTATATAATAGATATTTTCTTTTTAATCATTTGAGTTCAACTAGAATTTGTGTAAACCTCTATCCAACTATATCACTCATCTCTGAATGATATCTCATGTTCTAGAACACTCATTACAAACATGAAAATCATAAGAACTTTACACATATTATTATGTCTATGAGAATCTGAGTCTTACTCTCTAATCATTATCAGGTAGTTCAACTTTCATACAATTATACTATGTCTAATAGAATCAACTGAGAAACAAGTAAATATGAATAGGTTTACACTCTGATCAAGTAGTAAGCCAATGAGTATATATTCAATCATATCAAAATCAGACAAAATATTTAAAGCAATTCTCCTCAAAAGAAGAAATTATATCTCAATACTCATAAAATATCTAAAATATCTCAAATTCTTTATTTAGAACTCAACTTATATGAACCATTTCAATTTCAATATACCCCAGATGATAATTATCTATAATCAAAATATCAACATACATTAATAACTTCACAGCTTATCCTCTTGATTTATTTTGATAGAAATAAGAATAACCTAACACATATCTCATAAAATCAAAAGTAATGAATGATAAAGAGAATATATTAAACTAACCCCTATAAAATTATTTCAATCAATAAATAACCTTTCTAGTCTACCAATCATGTATATGCTCCATAAAATAGTTAATTCTGATGAATGATGTATAACCACCTCTTCCTTAAAATCATTATGAATAAATATACTCATCATATTTAACTGATATACAATCTACATAAAACATATAATAATAAAAAATAATAATCTAATAACAAACCCCTTAGTCACAAAAAATGTATCCAAATAATCATTCTATTTTTTGTATATCTCTTAGCTATCAACTTATCATTAAGTCAATCAACCTTCAATTCAATTCCAGTCTTCAATGAAAATGCCCAATTGCATTCTATTGCAATCTTACCTAAAAATTTCAAAATAAAATCATCAGTATAATTAGATGTCATTGCATTAAGTTCAACCAACATAATATATCAACATTAATGACTAATAATCTAAAAAAAAATATCAAGGATCATGTAATTATTAAGATAGGACAAAAAATTAAAATATATAATATCAAAATAAAAATAAGAAAATATAAGTAATACTAAGTGCCTAACAAAACACCTCTTTGGTTTTTTCTAAGTATAATAGGAAGGTCCAATTCACTATTTCAAATTAAATCATCTAATGTGGGCAAGACTAATATGGGAAAGGTTATTGATATATCTATCAAGTATATACCTCTAGGTCGAGATCATCAAGTTTTCAAAAATTTCTTATTTTTTTCTTCAATAGGACACTCATACTATGCTCCTTTTCCTAGCAGAAAGCGTCATAATAAATCTCTAAGATAGAATTTAAAATAGTTGTTACACTATAATGAAATAATTATATCACAATAGAACACTCATACTATGCTCCTTTTCCTACCTGAAAGAAAAGCATCACTACTCTCTTCAAAATTAATTTTGCTATTAGTATCAGACACAAAGATAGAAGTTAAAATAATTGTTACACTGTAATGAAATAATCTTATAACTATGGAGTCCAAATAGCTCTAAGATAAAGTAATTGAAAAATAAATTATCATTAAAGAATATTATATTCACACTCATAATAATCTTTATGGCCTCTAATAAGTAACATATATATCTTTTCTAAGTATTATAGTACTTAACAAAAGCAAACTTTATAACACAAATAGTCATCTTCTCACTATCTAAAAAAATCTTAAATAAAATAAATACACTCAAAAATCTTAAGCAAAAAATAAAAAAACTCTCATAAATATAAAAATTAATATTAGCTACAATCTAAGAATACTAAAAACAACATCCAATTGAATAAGAATTTATTTGTTGACACCACTTCTTTTCAAAAATAACTAAGAACATTCATATTTAATAGAAATGCCTTAATTATCACAATTAAATATTAGTTCTTTCTTTCAGCTGTCTAATTCATTGCATAAGTGCTAGCACATGATATCTAATTAATCATTTTATGCTTTTCAAAGAAATAAATCATCTCATGTTGATGTTCCCTATTAGTCCTTTACTTTAAAGATCAAATGTGTAATATCCAAATTTACTCTACTAAGATGCATAACTAATAAAATATTTCATTTATATAACCATTACATATTATGTATTATGAAATCTAATTAGAATCACATTTGATGGCTATCCACACTCTCATTATACCATTTGAATTTATTATTAAATTTTACAAATATATTAACTCATATTATATTATACAATTCACAAATTCTAGAGATATGCAAATTAAACCCTTCTAATTTTTCTTCTACTCTTACAACAACATTAAAACCTCCACTAATAATTTATAGTTCAGACAGAGAGGACATTAGGTGGAATGTTCAAAAAATCAAAATCTACTGAAAGAGATAATATTTGGTCTATATTTAAGATCATTATCCTACTCATTTTTTGTACCATAAACTAATTTTTATGGTTAGCATTAGCAACAACAACCTCAAAATTTAGTTTATGTTTTAACTTGTCTAATTCATTCAAATATTTAGGTTCACTAAGGAAGACAAACGACACTAGCACATTATAGATTTAAAATAAGTTTCAAATAGCACATTATAGATTTAGTGGTGAAATACTTCATTTATCTAATCATTACATATTACATAGCATTATATCAAGTCAAAATCACATCTTGTGACTATCCTCCCTCTAATTATACAAAGTGAATTAATTATCAAAAACATTCAAATATACTAACTCAAATCCTACTACACAAGCTACAAATTGTAGAGAAGAACGTAGATTAACACCCTTCCTCACTAATTATTCTTTCATTCTTACTAAAACATTAAAATCTTCACTAATAATTTATGTTCTAAACAAAAAGAACTGATTTATTGCAACCTATAACTTGCTTTAGGATTACCTCTTGTTCTTTTCATACACACCCATTAAATTAGTTGGAAAATAGGATGTTTAAAAAATCAAAAACCACTCAAGTAGATAATATTTGGTTCATGTTTATGACCATTATTATGATACTCATTTTTTGTCCCATAAACTAAATTTTATGGTTAGCATTAGCAACTACAATCTCAAAATTCAATTTATGTTTTAACTTTTCTAATTCATCCAAACACATAGGTTCAATAAGGGAAACAAATAACACTAACACACCATACATTTGCCATAAAGACAAATGACACTAACATTAACACATAATGTTCTTTTCATATGTCGCACATAATGTTCTAATCATCTTAATATTTTCATGTTACAATCAAACTACGTTTTTATTTTCCATAAAATTTATAATCTTAAACAAAATTT
This sequence comes from Sapria himalayana, assembly GCA_029783825.1. Classification (NCBI taxonomy): domain Eukaryota; kingdom Viridiplantae; phylum Streptophyta; class Magnoliopsida; order Malpighiales; family Rafflesiaceae; genus Sapria; species Sapria himalayana. The sequence goes on along the minus strand of JAREIK010000369.1, from coordinate 1,363,666 downwards.
CAAATCTTGTTTTTAAATCAATAACTATATATATCTAGTACTATAGGAATGTCGGATACACACCCCAAGATATCTTTACCAATCGCTATATTCTTAATGTTATGGAAAAGTCTTATCTACTCAAATCCCAAGGAACATATATAAGTCGAGGAAAAATATGAGATGAATCTGAGAGAGAATGATAAGAGATGATAAAAAAATAATATATATCTAAAATAATTATTAATAAAAATAATAAAATATCTCAAACTATCATGCATAATCATCCTACAAAAACTCTAAATATCTTACTGAATCAGATGACATATATCACTCCTAACATTCTCATATTGTGAATGATAAGAAATTATAGTATATTTTTCTCATTAATATACCTCATAATCAATAAATATTATTTACTTGATGTGATGTCACTTTTTCTTATTGATAGTAGAGGCATCAATATACCTCATGATCCATCTCATCATTCTAACAAAACTCATATACAAAAAAATACATGACAAAAAAAGAACAACATTAGCATTGTCATGCCCCATGGTCAATACAACAATGTCACTGTCTAAAAGCCTAAAACAATATTAAAGACTTAAGACTAAACAAAAATGAATGTGATCACTTAAAACATGAGTATTGACTCCTACTAAATGTATAACCCAAGAATTTTGAGTAAGATGGTGAAAAAAACTAATCATAAATATGTGTTGTAGTTTTATTCAACTATTATATTTAATTTTATATTATTTGATGAGATATGCTACCCATTTATTTTTGCTTGTTAAATAAAAGATATGCATCAAAGTAATTACTAAAGACACTAATTAAAACAAGGGTCAATCTTTAAGCTATCATTGATATTTTTGTTGAATCTTCTAATATAAAAGAATAATTAAAAAATTTAAATATCCAACAATTATACAACTATAGTGATAAAAATGATTAATTATTTAGATTCTAGTTAATCATATTTATTTAGAATCTAGGTGATCATATTTTCTAATTAACCAATTATTTATTGACAATAAAAAACATATCAATATTTTTAGATACAAGTATAAATGAACCATAAGATAATACTTGAAATTATATGTCAACTTTTGTTGATCACTTACTTTCTTAAAAAATATACTTTTTTGCTTTCATCTTATTATATTTTACTATGAAAATTAACAAGCCAAATATATACCTTTCATTTAAATCTTTCAAGATTATACAAAGAACTTAAATGTAAATTAGCATTGCATTAAATATATATATATATATGATAATTAATCCTTATTGCTGATAGTCCTACCACCAATCAATCTTGAGTTATATAACAAAAACTCTAATTGAGTTATAATTTTCAATTTTTTTCAAGTCTTGTATTTTAGATATTTAAGCATTAGTTTAAATAAAAATGTTAGATTATCATATTAATTTTATTTAATTACAAATATGGTTTTACATTTCAGCTTGTATTTTAATATTAGTTAAATATTTTTTTTTAAAAACACTCCATATATTTTTTTGTATCATGTATTCACATTTTAGATTAATAAAATGTATGAGACATTTTTGTTTAATAATTAAACTTGAACAAAATTTTCAACGTCCACATTGTTTTGCTAGCTAACAAAAAAAATGAATCATTTGTAGAAATATCTGAATAAAGAAAAAGAAAGCAAACCCCGTGTAAAAAGTGACCCATCAGAAGCCACAACTATAGTATGCACTCTGCCACATGATAAATCCAACCACCGAGCATTGTTACCAGCCAGGAATTCAAAGAGCCCTGGACGAAGTGATTTTGGTATTCGCAATTGACACTCTTTTCCATTTCTTCCTATCTGCCAACTCTGATTATACCCCCATACATAAATCACAATCTTTGTTGCTGAAACCATGGGCGTTGCAGGATTGCCTAAAATATCATTCATGCACATCATACTATTGTACCACTAACCATCATCTGTGGAAAAGACTGTAAGATAGAAAATGAGCATGACAATAACAACATTGAGTGAATTACAAATAACAGGAAAAAATCAGCTTGATTTTGATTATTTTGCATAATCATTTAAATAATTAACTGAAAATAATCCAAATAAAATCTACCAAAAATCAAAATTTTCATAAATAGATAACTTAAATCATAATCTAAGAGTGAAAAGTCAGGATGACTAGTAAAAAAATCAGTCATCAGAACTAAATCAATCAACTATTCTTGAACTGATTACAAACTTCTACAAAATCATTTAACAATCAAAGTTTAAATGAAAACAATCGTGACATAGAATTAAGAGATTCTATATTAAGAAAATGGAATAACAAGTTTTTCAGATGGGACAAAATAAGAACCAATGAAAATCACAATTCATAAACAATCATATACAGATACGATTTAAAAAATTGTGAATATTGTGAAACTATGGGTTAAAAGTAACCCAATGAAAACTGAAATTGATAATGAAATTTATCGAACAAAATGATTTTAAACATCAAAAGAATGCTAAGTTGCACCTTGAGTGTAACATTTGGTGGACTTGAATAGTACAAATGAACCTTTCAACTTGAATACTTAAAACAAAGATTTAGACTTAAATACTTAAAATGAACCTTTCTGCTTGAATACTAAAAACTAACATTTCAACTTGAATACTCAAAATAAACAACAAAGTACGCGAACAAACTGAATTCTATAAGCAGCAACTTGGGCAAAGAAGCTTGTTCAATCAAAGAAATGGGTAACTAAAGATTCATCCTTGAAATGAGTCATCCACGTCCAATGATATGAAATCGATTTAGATGATGATCGAGTGAACTATCTTGTTAAGAGATGAGTAATTTATAAGTTTGTGTTATTTTAAAGATTCACAAATGTTATTATTTTAAGGTGGAATTATATTTTGGGGTATCCCCTGAAATATTTAGAAAATTTAACCTGATCTTTTAATATTAAAAAAAATACGCCAAACATAAAAAAATAAAAAATCTAGACACTTGAATTCATAGTCATAAACTACCCTCACCCCTATCCACTACCCCTCGCCCTTGCCCCTCGCCTTTGCCCCTCTTCCTAGCCCCTCGCCACTTTTCAAGAGCTCCACGACGGAGCTCAATGGAGCTCCACCATGGATCTCGGTGGAGTTCGTAGAGAAGGGTGAGGAAAGAGGGGTGAGGGAAGAGGGACGAGGGGTGACGGGGTGAGTGGCAAGGGGTGACAGGTGAGGGGCAAGGGCGAGGACGAGGAGAAAATGGTAATGGGTGAGGGGCAGGGGAAAGGACAAGGGTGAGGGGCATGGGAGTGAACAAGGGGTGAAGGTAAAATTCTGGGGGAGTACTCCAGAAGATAAATCCGTCACTAAATCAAGAATTTTATTAGCAATGAAAAATATGTCGCTAAATCAAGGATTTTATTAGCAAGGTAAAATTCGTCGCTAAATCCGTCGCTAAATCAAAAATTTTATTAGCAAGGGAAAATTAATCGCTAAATCAAGGATTTTATTAACAATGGAGAATTCATCGATAATCCGTCGCTAAATCAAAAATTTTATTAGCAAGAAAAAATTCATCGCTAAATCATAGATTTTATTAGCTAGTGAAAAACTATCGCTAAATCCATCGCTAAATCATTGATTTTATTAGCAAGGAAAAATCTATCGCTAAACCTGTCGATAAATCATGGATTTTATTAGCAAGGGAATATTTGTTGATAAAACCATCGCTAAATCATGGATTTTATTAGCAAGGGAATATCCGTCGTGAAGTCCATTGCTAAATCAAGGATTTTATTAGAAAGAAAAATTTCGTCGCTAAATCAAGGGTTTTATTAGAAAGGGATATCCCATCGCTAAATTCATAGCTAAAATCTCTGTTTTTCTTGAGAAAAATTTACAAAAATTTTCCGTTGCTAATTCATTGCTAAATCCATCGCTATATCCTCCACTTTTCTTTAGCAAAATTTTCAAATAATTTTTCCTCGCTAATCCATCATTAATCTGCTGCTATTTTTTTTATAAAAAAATCATCAATCCATTGCTATTCCCAAGCTAATCCATTGCAATTTAGTTAGAGTTTGATCCCTAGCTAAAATTCCCTAACTAAATTGATATATTCTTTTAGAGTTATAGACTGATTGATTGATTGACAGAAATATAGATTCATTAATAAATATACATATAGATAGACAGATAGATACAAAGATATATAGGTAAATAGATAAATAGATAGATAGATAAACACATTGATAGAAAGATAGACATCCAAGAAGATTGACCGATAGATATACAGACATACAAATTGATAGACAGACAAATTTAGAGAAAAAAGATAGATAGATAGATAGATAGATTAATAGATTGATCGACAAATTGATTGATAGATTGATAAACAGTTTGATAGACTTATAGATAGATAGATTTATAGAAAGAAAGAAAGAAAGATTGATTAATAAATAGACAGATAGATAGAAAGATTGATTGATTAATAGATAAACATATAGATAGAAAGATTGATTGATTGACATAGAGATACACAAACAGATAGATAGAAAGATAAATAAATAGACAGATAGATACATAGATAGAAAGATAGATAGATATACATGTAGATAAACCGAAAGATTTACAAATAGAATATTAAAATATTGTTAGATATATAGAGATACGCACGGCACGACATGGGCCAGGCATGGCACGGCACGGCTCGTGCCTAACCCGGGCATGGCACGGGTTCTTCCCGTGCCAGTTTCACGCGGCCATGCGGTGCCTGGCCCCTCCCGAAAAAAAGAACGCGGGTCGGGTGTGATTGGACCCGACCCTCGGTCCCAATCCCAACGGGAAAAAAAATATTCAATTAATATTAATTTTCAGCCGTTGGATTCGCCTCCAACTGCTAGGGGTTAGAATCTAACGGTCCTCGTGATTCTGCCCCCTAAATAATTATAAAAAATTCAAAAAAATATAAAAAAAATATCTTTTTTATAAAAAATTAATATCTTTAATCTATAAATTTTACCCCCCTCCCTTTAAAATTTATGTTTTACAAAAACATATATTCTTTCAAATCTTTCTCTTTCTCTCACATAAACTATGCTTCTCTCTCTCGGGCCTCGGGATTTTGCTTTCGGCTTGGATTTTCGTGAAACTCGACTTGAGTTTTGAACATTAGAGCTCGACTATGGTGCATCGTGCACGTGACCGACCTCACTATTTTTACTGGGTAATTTATTTTACGCTTTTTTTACTTTCTCTCTCTATAGTTTCTCTCTCTAGAAAAAAATTAGGAAAAATAAAAATCATAAAAAATTACAAATACACCTGACACGTATTTAAATTTAGAAAATGAAAATATTACATAGAGGTCTGAGGCTGCTGAAACTTTTGTTTCTCCAGTTGTCTCAACCCAAAGTTCAAAAAAACAAAAAAACTAGGAGGACTTTTTTAGTTTGGACTCATTTTAAAAGCATAACACAAAAAAATGTTAGGGGTGAGAAACAAGAAATGACACTGTGCAAATATTATATGGGACTAATAACATGTAAGAGTTCATTTGGGACTGGGCACCTTAAGAGGCATGCCGAATTATGCACCAAAAAACATGGACCATTAGATCCTAGGCAAACCCAACTTGGCACTGCATTTTTTGAGACTGGATCGAGTGCAGTCTCAAAGTTTACTCCCTTCGTATACACCAGCGAGTTTGGTAGGGACGGTATGGCCCGGCTCATCACATTGATGGGTCTTCCGATCAGATTTTCGGAAGATCCAAGGGTAGTGCGCATCATGCAGACTTATTTTCAGCCTTTCTATTGTAGGATTCCTAGGTCCACATCTCAGAATGACATACTAAAGATATATAAGTTAGAAAAACAAAAAATAATTAAGGAATTTATGGCATATAGTGGAGTGGTGTCCGTGACGTCCGATATATGGACAAGTCATGATGATTCTTCTAATGCATGTCTCACGAGTCACTATGTAGATTCTAACTGGACAATCAATAAAAAAATTTTAGGATTCTCTGAGATTCTTCATCCTCATGATGGCCCGGCCATTTTTGAGTGTATGATGAAAATCTTTAGGGAATATAAAATTCAAAATAAAATTTTGTGTCACATTCGATAACGCTTCTAATAATGGAGTAGCAATCAATATGTTTGTTAGGAATATTAGAGATGTACCATTAGGAGAGATCTTTCATTTCAGATGCATGTATCACGTGATTAACCTGATTGTTCAAGCGGGTATGAAGGTGTGTTCCCCCGCATTGGAATTTATACGTAATGCACTAAAATATATTCGCACTCCTCGCAGACAACAAGAGTTTGGCAGTCTCTGTTTGTCTGTGAATCTTAAGAAGAAGAAATTCTAATCGGATGTGAGACATCGTTGGAATTACACGTACCTCATGTTAGAATCATATGTTGGATATGAACACGTGATAACTGATTACATCAATAGTAAGAGTGACGAACTTATTATTGACGACACTGACTGGGCTTCAGGAATTTCATAAGATATTTTATGACACGACGAACATGTGTTCGTCAGTTTATACGCCCACCACTTGCATTGCACTCTGGTGCATATGCAACATTAGTAGCATGTTTAGGAAGTATCGAGCTGACCCGACGCTTAGCCATATGGTTACAGAGATGGAGACCAAGTACTTGAAGTACTGGTCCACCGTTCCATCTCTTTATTGCCTCGCTGCATGCATGGACCCTAGGGTTAAGGTGGAAGGGGTAGAAAACACACTGACTTTCATTTCCTCATGCATGGACCTGGAAGAGCCACCTGAAGGGTTCATTCACGAGAAGTTAACTGACCTATTCACATACTACGATACTAGGTATGGTGGTGGTAGTAGTGAGACTGTGATTACGGACATTGATACCTTGTTCGGAGATGATGATTTTTCCAGTCAGCTAGCGAGGGGGAAACGTATGGGTGGACCATCACATAGGAGCGAGCTATCTCAGTACTTAGATACCGATTACTGCTCAATCCTATCACATTCTGATACTAAGAATCTTGATTTATTACAGTGGTGGAAATCATATGACTCTACATTTCCCGTGCTATCTAGGATGACACGAGATCTACTGACTCCTCCGGTGTCAAGCATAGCATCGGAGTCTGCTTTTTCCATTGCAGTGAACGTGATTTCGGATAGGAGATCGAGATTATGTCCAGATATGGTTGAGGTCTTGGCTTGTTTGAAGGATTGGGAGGATTCAAGGTTTAGCATCCATGATCGTGTTGGAGCAGGGATGGGAATAGGCACTGCAGTCGCATCCACATCCATTACGATGGCGGAGGAGTTGATTTTCGATGATTATGATTCATATGATACTGATCTTGATGTTGTGGCTGATAATTCTCATGATATGCCGATTGACGATTGATGATGATCTACAGTTTTTTGTTTTCAATGTTTTTTTTATTGATTGTATTTGTACGCTTTGTTTGTACGTTGTGTTGAAACTGATATTTGTTTTGTTCGGACCTTCGGTTTCAAATGGATGATTGGAAATTTTATTTGTGTAGTTTATGTTTTTTTTAATTTTTATTTTTACAAACATAATGTATTGATTTATTTTTTCTATTATTTAAATTTTCTTTTAAAAATTAATAACTTTAATTTATAATTTATAATTATAATAAAAGTTAAACTAATTTGATTTTGATAAAAAAAAATTTCTAAACTTTGTTTTTTTAATTAATTTTTAATTTTAACATTTTTAAAAATATTAATATTTAATACTATACACTTACAGAATTACAATATCTAAAATTTTTTTAAAAAAATTCTGCCTCTCAGGCCTGCCGGGCCCGAGCGGGCCCGGTACGACCTGCCTTGCCTACGGGTCGTGCCGGGCTCGGCTGTTTTTGAACCGTGCCCGGCCTGGCACGGAAGCATGCCCGTGCCCTAAAAAAATGGATAGGGCCGACCCTGCCCGGCCCGTTTGACACCTCTACTTAATATACATATAGATAGAAAGATAGAAAAATAGGTAGATAGATAGATTGCTATATAGATAGATAGATAAACACAAAAATAGACTTATAAATAGACAGATATATAGACAGAAAGATAACAAATAGATAGATAGATATATAAATAGATAGACAAATATAATAGATAAATAGATTGATTGACAAATAGATATACAGATTGATAGATAGATATATTAACATTAGATATGCAATTAGGTAGATAGATTATTAGATAGAGAAATTGATAGATATATTTGTAGATAGTAAGATAGATAAACAAATAGATAGATAGATAGATATATATATATATATATATCGACTGATAAATAAATAGATATATAGATAGATAGATATATATATATATATATATATATATATATATATATATATATATATATATATATATATCGACTGATAAATAAATAGATATATAAACAAATAGATATATAGATATATAAAAATATACATAGATAAATAGATAGATAGATAAATAAATATAAAATATATTGATAGATAGATAGATAGACAAATATATAGGGAGATAGAAAGAAAAATACATAGATGTATAAATAGATTGATTGATAAACAAATAGATAGTCATATATATATAAAGATTGATAAATAGGTTTAAAGATAGATGTATATACATATTGATAGACTGATTGAAAGAGAGCTAGTGTTTCATAGACAAAAAGATAGATAGATTGATTAATATGAAAATAGATTGAGATATGTTTTGACAGATAGATAGATCGATTAATAGACAAATAGATAGTCAAATAGATCGACATATATATAGAAAGAATTTTAGATAGAGAAATAAATATATAAATAGAAAGATAGATAGACATATACATAGATAGATGGATAGACAGATATATAGATAGATAGACAGATAAATAAATAAATATATATATATATAGATACACAAATAGATACACAAATATATAAAGTGAGATAAATAGACAGATAAATAGACATATAGAAAGATAGAAAGATAGATAAGATAGATATATAGATAGAAAGATAGATTGACAAATAGATAAATAGAAATTTAGATAAATAGATAAACATATTAATAGACATATAGATAGACAGATAATCAAACAAATAGAAAGACTCATAGATAGATTGATAGATAGATAAACAGATAGATAGACATATAGACATACAAATATATTGGCAAATAGATATAAAAATATATAGATTGATAGAAAGACAGATATAATAGATAAATAGATTGATAGATAGATATATAAATAGATATATAGATAGATAAATTGACATATAGTGAGGCAATTAGATAGACAGATTGATAGATAAATAGATAGAGAAATAGAGAGATAGATATGTTGATAGAAAGATAGATAGACATATATATTGATAAATAGATAGATAGATAGATAGACAGATATATATATATATATATATATATATATAGACATGTAGATAAAGAGATAGATAGACAAATATATAGATAGATAGATAGATAGATATATATATATATATATATATATATATATATATATAGAAAGATAGATAGATAGACAGATAGATAAATATATAAATAGACTGATAGAGAGAGAGAGAGATAAATAGATATATAAATAGACAGACAGACAAACAAACATATAGATAGATAACTAAACAGATAGATCAAAAGATAGATAGACATATAAATAGGTAAATAGATAGAAAGTAAGAAAGATAGATAGATATATAGACAAATTGATAGACAGATAGATATATAGATAGATAAATATAAATATAGATATATAGATAGATTATAATAAATATAGATATACAAGTAGATAGATAGATAGACTGATAAATAGATAGATAGATATTTAAATTAATAGAGAAATAGATAGACAAATAGATAGACATGTAGATTGATAATTTGATAGAAAAATAGATACACAGATTTTTAGAATAATTGATAGACAAATTATTAAGTAAATTGATAGATAGATTGATAAACAGATTGATAAATATATTGACATACAAATTAATAGATAGATAAATAGGAAGATTGATAGAAAGATTGATAAATAGGTAGGTAGATAGATAAATAATAAAATAGATAGAGAGAAATATAGATTATTAGACAAATAGATAAAATGTTTATTCGATAGATATATTGAGAAATAGATAGACATATATATATATATATATAAACACATAGATAGAATGATTGATAGACAAATAGATTGACAAATAAAAAGAAAGATAGATAGACAGATACATAGACAAATTGATAGAAAGATTTATAGGCAGATAGATATAAAGATTCATATACCAACTGATATAAATAAAGATAGAAAGATAGATAGTTAAATAATAGATAGATTGATAGACAAATTGATAGTAAGATAGATTGATGGATAAATAGATAAAGAGATAGTTAAATTGATAGAGAGATAAATAGGCAGATAGTTCAAGAGATTATTAGTTAGATAGATCGACAGATAGATAGAAAAAAGAGAGACATATAGATAGATAGATTGATTGATTGATCAATAGATAGTTAGATAGATATAAAGATAGATAGATAGACAAATTAATATATAGATAGATAGAAATATGGACAGATATATAGATAGATAGAAAAATAGTTAAATAGACATAGAAAAATAAATAAATAAAAAGATAGACAGATAGATAAATAGATATATAGATATAGATATATATATATATATATATATATAATAGATAGATACATAGCAGATATATAGACATAGATAGATAGATAGAGAGATATATATATATATATATATATTATATATATATAGAAATAGATAGATAAATTTATAAATAGAGAGAAAGTTAGATAAATATAGATAGATCAATAGACACATAGATATATAGATAGATTAATAATTAAATAGATAGATAGATAGATAGACAGACATAAATACATATATATATATAGATAAATAGATAAACAAATATATAGATAAATAGATAGTAAGAAACATAGATAGATAGACCAATAGAGATATAAAAATACTAACACATAGATAGGCACAAAGAAAGACAGATAAATAAGCATGCACACAGATAGATGTGTATACAAAAATATAGATAGCTAGAATGATACATAAAGAGATAGATAGATAGATAGAATGATACATAAAGAGATAGATAGATAGACAAATTGATAGATTGATAGATTGATTGATTGATTGAATGATAGATTAATAGATAGAAAGTTTGATTGATTTATTGATTGAAATATTGATAGATAGATTGATAGAAAGAATGATAGACAGATTGATAGAAAGAATGATAGATAAATAGATAGATAATTGATAGACAGAATGATATATAGATAGACTGGCAGATAAATAGTTGGATAGATATATCAAAAAATAAATAGATAGATAGTTAAATAGATAGACAAATATATAAATAGATAGAAAGATAGATAGACAGATAGATAGTAGATTAATAGATAGAAAGTCCAATATATAGACATATAAATAGAAAGATAAATAAACAAATAAATTGATAGATAAATAGAAATATAGATAGATAGATAGAGTGAAAGATAGACAGAAGGATTAAAAAATAAATAGAAATATAGATAGATAGATAGAGAAATAGATATACAATAATTAAACAGAGATATAGACAATAGACAAATAGATATAGATAGATGGATAGTAAATATATAGATAGCCAGATAGATATATAGATAGATAGATAGACTGATCGATTGACAGAAGATTGACAAATCGAAATAAAGATAGATAGACATTAGATAGATAGATTAAACACATAGATATAGAGATAGGATTACAGATAGATAGATATAGAGATAGATAGACAATAGATAGATAAATAGCAGAGTAGATTGATTGACAGATGATAGAAAGATTGATTGATTGATAGTAGGCAAATAGATAACAAAGTAAAATACAAATACATAGATAGTTAAATACATAGATAGATTGATTATAAATAGATAGACAAATGATAGACAATTTATGGAATGATTATATAGAATTGATATTATATTGATACACATTGAATATACAGATTGATAAACAGTTTGTTAGATGATTAAGAGACAGACAGCTAATTGATTGATAGACAAATAGATAGATGTATAGATATATAAAAAAATATTGACATATTATTAGATTGATATATCGATAGGTAGATACATCGAGAGATGATAGACATATAAATAGACAAATAGATAGACAGATTGATAGACAAATAGATAGAAAGATAGGTTGACAAATAGATAGATAGAAAGATAAATAGATAATAGATAGAAACAAATAAAGATAGATAAATAGTAGAAATACAGACAAGTAATTACACGAATAGATAGACACACACACACCACACACACACACACACACACACACACACACATATATATATATATATATATAATATATATATATATATACTATATATCGATACATATAATGATAGAAAGAAAGATAGAATGATGGATAAAAAGATATATAGGTGATATAAATATTGATATATAGATAAATAGATAGATAAACAAGTATATTGACAGAAACATAGACAAATAGAACATATAATATAATATATATAGATACCTGACAATTAATAGAGATGCAGACAAATAGATAGACAAATAGACAAATAAAATATGATGGATTGATATTAGATAAATAGACAGATCGACAGACAGATAGATAGATAGATATGCAAGAATTCAAGTAGTGAGGTAGGAAGAAAAACAAGTAGACAGATAAATATACAAATAGATAGATATACAGTATAACAAATTTATAACATATACACAAATAGACAAATAGACAGACAGATAGAAATATAAAATAATAGTTTAGATTGAAAGAAAGATAAATAGATATATTGAGAACTGATTGAAAGATAGTAGAATAAATAGACTTATAGATAAATAGGTAGTTAGATAAATAGATATAAAGATGATAGATAGACTGGCCGATAGATAGATAGATAACTAGATATATAACAGATTGAAAGATAGACAATAGAATGATTGATCAATAGATTCATAGACATATTGATAAAGAATTGATAGACAGATTTATAGACAAATATATAGATAGATCACAATAGATAGATTAATTGAAAGAAAAATACATTGATATTAATAGATATCTAGACAACTATATAAC
>JAREIK010000369.1:1307200-1347537 GCA_029783825.1 Sapria himalayana | reverse complement strand
TATATAAATGATTAATAGATAGATAAATTGACATATAGTGAGGCATTAGATAGACAGATTGATAGATAAATAGATAGAGAATAGAGAGATAGATATGTTGATAGAAAGATAGATAGACTATATATTGATAAATAGAGAGATAGATAGAAGACATATATATATATATATATATATATATATATATAGACATGTAGATAAAGAGATAGATAGACAAATATATAGATAGATAGATAGATAGATATATATATATATATATATATATATATATATATAGAAAGATAGATAGATAGACAGATAGATAAATATATAAATAGACTGATAGAGAGAGAGAGAGATAAATAGATATAAAATAGACAGACAGACAAACAACATATAGATAGATAACTAAACAGATAGATCAAAGATAGATAGACATATAAATAGGTAAATAGATAGAAAGTAAGAAAGATAGATAGATATATAGACAAATTGATAGACAGATAGATATATAGATAGATAAATATAAATATAGATATTAGATAGATTATAATAAATATAGATATACAAGTAGATAGATAGATAGACTGATAAATAGATAGATAGATATTTAAATTAATAGAGAAATAGATAGACAAATAGATAGACATGTAGATTGATAATTGATAGAAAAATAGATACACAGATTTTTAGAATAATTGATAGACAAATTATTAAGTAAATTGATAGATTGATAAACAGATTGATAAATATATTGACATACAAATTAATAGATAGATAATAAATAGGAAGATTGATAGAAAGATGATAAATAGGTAGGTAGATAGATAAATAAAAATAGATAGAGAGAAATATAGATTATTAGACAAATAGATAAAATTTTTATTCGATAGATATATTGAGAAATAGATAGACATATAATATATATATATAAACACATAGATAGAATGATTGATAGACAAATAGATTGACAAATAAAAAGAAAGATAGATAGACAGATACATAGACAAATTGATAGAAAGATTTATAGGCAGATAGATATAAAGATTCATATACCAACTGATATAAATAAAGATAGAAGATAGATAGTTAATAATAGATAGATTGATAGACAAATTGATAGTAAGATAGATTGATGGATAAATAGATAAAGAGATAGTTAAATTGATAGGAGAGATAAATAGGCAGATAGTTCAAGAGATTATTAGTTAGATAGATCGACAGATAGATAGAAAAAGAGAGACATATAGATAGTAGATTGATTGATTGATCAATAGATAGTTAGATAGATATAAAGATAGATAGATAGACAAATTAATATATAGATAGATAGAAATATGGACAGATATATAGATAGATAGAAAAATAGTTAAAATAGACATAGAAAAATAAATAATAAAAAGATAGACAGATAGATAAATAGATATATAGATATAGATATATATATCTATATATATATATATATAGATAGATACATAGCAGATATATAGACATAGATAGATAGATAGAGAGATATATATATATATATATATATATATATATATAGAAATAGATAGATAAATTTATAAATAGAGAGAAAGTTAGATAAATATAGATAGATCAATAGACACATAGATATATAGATAGATTAATAATTAAATAGATAGATAGATAGATAGACAGACATAAATACATATATATATATAGATAAATAGATAAACAAATATATAGATAAATAGATAGTAAGAAACATAGATAGATAGACCAATAGAGATATAAAAATACTAACACATAGATAGGCACAAAGAAAGACAGATAAATAAGCATGCACACAGATAGATGTGTATACAAAAATATAGATAGCTAGAATGATACATAAAGAGATAGATAGATAGATAGAATGATACATAAAGAGATAGATAGATAGACAAATTGATAGATTGATAGATTGATTGATTGATTGAATGATAGATTAATAGATAGAAAGTTTGATTGATTTATTGATTGAAATATTGATAGATAGATTGATAGAAAGAATGATAGACAGATTGATAGAAGAATGATAGATAAATAGATAGATAATTGATAGACAGAATGATATATAGATAGACTGGCAGATAAATAGTTGGATAGATATATCAAAAAATAAATAGATAGATAGTTAAATAGATAGACAAATATATAAATAGATAGAAAGATAGATAGACAGATAGATAGTAGATTAATAGATAGAAAGTCCAATATATAGACATATAAATAGAAAGATAAATAAACAAATAAATTGATAGATAAATAGAAATATAGATAGATAGATAGAGTGAAAGATAGACAGAAGGATTAAAAAATAAATAGAAATATAGATAGATAGATAGAGAAATAGATATACAATAATTAAACAGAGATATAGACAAATAGACAAATAGATAGATAGATGGATAGATAAATATATAGATAGACAGATAGATATATAGATAGATAGATAGACTGATAGATTGACAGAAAGATTGACAAATAGAAATAAAGATATATAGACATATAGATAGATAGATAAACACATAGATATAGAGATAGATTGACAGATAGATAGATATAGAGATAGATAGACAAATAGATAGATAAATAGCAAGATAGATTGATTGACAGATTGATAGAAAGATTGATTGATTGATAGATAGGCAAATAGATAGACAAAGTAAAATACAAATACATAGATAGTTAAATACATAGATAGATTGATATATAAATAGATAGACAAATAGATAGACAAATTTATGGAATGATTAATAGATAGATTGATATATATATTGATACACAATTGAATATACAGATTGATAAACAGTTTGTTAGATGATTAAGAGACAGACAGCTAATTGATTGATAGACAAATAGATAGATGTATAGATATATAAAAAAATATATTGACATATTATTAGATTGATATATAGATAGGTAGATACATCGAGAGATAGATAGACATATAAATAGACAAATAGATAGACAGATTGATAGACAAATAGATAGAAAGATAGGTTGACAAATAGATAGATAGAAAGATAAATAGATAGATAGATAGAAACAAATAAAGATAGATAAATAGTAGAAATACAGACAAGTAATTACACGAATAGATAGACACACACACACACACACACACACACACACACACACACACACATATATATATATATATATATATATATATATATATATATATATATCGATACATATAATGATAGAAAGAAAGATAGAATGATGGATAAAAAGATATATAGAGTGATATAAATATTGATATATAGATAAATAGATAGATAAACAAGTATATTGACAGAAACATAGACAAATAGAACATATATATATATATATATAGATACACTGACAAATTAATAGAGATGCAGACAAATAGATAGACAAATAGACAAATAAAAATATAGATGGATTGATATATAGATAAATAGACAGATCGACAGACAGATAGATAGATAGATATGCAAGAATTCAAGTAGTGAGGTAGGAAGAAAAACAAGTAGACAGATAAATATACAAATAGATAGATATACAGTATAACAAATTTATAACATATACACAAATAGACAAATAGACAGACAGATAGAAATATAAAATAATAGTTAGATTGAAAGAAAGATAAATAGATATATTGATGAACTGATTGAAAGATAGATAAATAAATAGACTTATAGATAAATAGGTAGTTAGATAAATAGATATAAAGATAGATAGATAGACTGGCCGATAGATAGATAGATAACTAGATATATAGACAGATTGAAAGATAGACATATAGAATGATTGATCAATAGATTCATAGACATATTGATAAAGAAATTGATAGACAGATTTATAGACAAATAGATAGATAGATAGACAAATAGATAGATTAATTGAAAGAAAAATACATTGATATATAAATAGATATCTAGACAACTATATAAACAAATAGATCATCAAATTATTAGGTATATAGATAAAAATATTATTAGATAGATTGATTGATAAATGGATAGACAAATAGATAGACATTGATAGATAGATAGATAGATAGATAGATTGATAGACTAAAATATAAACAAATAGATAGATAGATAGAAAAGACTAATAAATATATAGATAGATATAGAGACATATTGATAGAAAGAATGATAGACATCAAAATATAAATTGATATAAAGATAAATAGATAGATTGATTGACTGATAGATAGATAGATAGATTATTAGTTTGATAGAAAGATAAATACATTAATAGATAGATAGATAGAAAGATAAATAGTTAGAAAGATAGATAGATAGTTAGAGAGACAAATATATATACACGGATAGAAAGATAGAAAAATTGTCAGATATATATATATAGACAGATACATAGATAGATAGATAGGTAGGTAGGTAGGTAGATAGATAGATAGATATACAGACATACACATTGATAGATAGATAGAAAGATAAATAGTTCAATAAATAGTTAGATACATCGATAGATAGATAAATAGATAGATAGAATATCATATAAATAGACTGATAGATATACATTTTATAGACAAATAGATAGATAGATTGATTTATTGAAAGCAAAATATATAGATAGAAATATATACATAAATATAGATAGATAGATAAATAGATATCTAGTTAGATACATAAATTGATAGATAGATAGATAGACATATAGATAGATAGATTGTAAGATTTATTGGTATATATACAAATAGATAAACAGATAAATAGATTTGATAGACATATACATAGATAGATAGATAGATAGACTAACTGATTAACAGGTAGAATGTTTGATAGAAAAATAGATAGATATATAGATAGATAGACAAATAGATAGATTAATATATAGAAAGAAAGATAGTTAGTTAATTAGACATAGAGATAGATAGATTTATTATTAGATAGATAGACAAATAAATAAAAAAGTTGATAGATAGATAGATAGACTAACTGATTAACACGTAGAATGTTTGATAGAAAAATAGATAGATAGATAGATAGATAGACAAATCTATAGACAAATAGATAGACGAATATATTAAAAGAAAGATAGATAGATAGTTAGACATAGAGATAGATAGATTTATTATTAGATAGATACACAAATAAATAAACAAGTAGATTGATAGATTGATAGATAGACAAATAGATAGATAGATAGATCGATTTATATATAGACAAATAGTCAGATTGTTAGATAGATATATATAAATATAGATAGAATCATTTATAGAAAGACATATAGATAAAAATATAGATAGATATATAGACAGATAGATATACACATAGATTAATAGATAGATTGATTTATAGATTGAAGGATAAATAGATAGATAGGGACATAAATAAATAGAAAGATTGACAGATTGATATTTAGATAGATAGATAGACAGATATATAAATATAAAGATACATAAATAGATAGATAGAAAGATAGGTCTCATATAGAAAAAAAATAGATAGACAAATCGATAGATCTAAAGGCATATAGATAGATAGAAAGAAAGAAAGATAGATAGATAGATAGATAGTCAAGCACATACATAGACACATATATAGACTGATATATTCATAGATAGATAAACATATTTAGAGATAGATAGAAAGATAGATTGATTGATTGAAAAATAGATAGACAGACATACAAATAGATAGATAGAAAGACTACCAGATAGACAAACAGATAGATAGACAAATATATAGACAGATAAACAGATAGATAAATAGATAGATAGATAGGATACATACATAGATAGATAGACACACAAATACATTGATAGATAGAATGATAGATTGATTGATAGAAAGATAGATAAACAGTTAGAAAAATAGAATGATAAATAGAAGGTTAGATAGATTTCTAGATTGATTGATAAACACATTAATTGATAAATTGAAAGACTTATAAATAGAATGATTGATAGACAGATCGTTAGATAGATAAATAGATATATAGATTAACAGATAGATAGATATTTAAATAAATAGACAAATAGATTGATAGATCAATAGCTAGACAGATTTATTGATTGATTAATTGATAGTTAGATAGATAGACAAATAGATTGATAGATATACAAATAGATAGACAAATAAATATATAGATAGATACACATATCGATAAACCGATAGATTGCCCTATAAATTAATAGATATATAAATAGATATATATATCGATAGATAAATAGAACGACACATAGTTAGTCACATAGATAGACACATATATAAGCACATAGATAGACATATTAAAAGATAGTTAGATAAATAGACCCATAGATAGATAGAAAGATAGATAGACATATAGATAGATAGATAAATAGATATACATAGATAGATAGATATAGATCGATAGATAGAAAGACAGACAGATATTTAGATATATAGATAAATAGATAGATAGATAGATAGATAAGTAGATAGATAGTTAGACAGACAAGTAGATAGATAGATAGACATACATACATATATATAAATAGATAGATTGATTGATTGATATATAGACAGATACATAGGCTAAAAGACTGATAGATAGATAGATAGACAGATATATATATAAAGATAGATATATAGACAGACTAATAGATATATAGAAATTTAGAAAGATAGATAGTTGGCTAGACAAATAGATATATATTTTGATAGATTGATTGATAGACAAATAGATAAACATATATATAGATAAATAGATAGATTGATAGATAGACACTACAAAAAATTGACTATTTAGCTACAAAAATTTTTCTAGAAAAATAATCTCTAGCTAATTTTTGAGGGATTAGCTAGGGTATAACAAGAGATGTATGATTTTAGATTAAATGAAAAATTTGCGATTGAGTTATGACTGATTAGAGATGGATATTTTTGATGGAAACTTGTCTCTTGCTAATAATGTCGTAAATTTTGGCGCAAAGATTGTCACCAAATTTAGCAACAACTTTAGAGATGGATTTTTCTAGCTAATTAGCTTTAGAAAAAAGTCATCGCTAAATAGTTATCTCGGAATTTTTTTATAATTATATATTAATAGGAAGCACATAGTCCTTAAATTATAATTATCACAAAATATATCCATTTAGCTAGGCATTCTTCCCTAGCTATTTAGCTCGGGATTAATTTTTGTCTTTAATCTATACTGAATTATTTTCTTTATATATTATTTGTTTTAATATTTTTTAAAATTGTATATATGTATGGTCTGTCATGGTCTTTGGATAAAAAATCTTTGAAAGACACCTTCTCCTTATATAATTATAAAAATAGAATATTATAATTAAATAATTAAAAAAATATCTAAATACGAATAAAAATTTATATTAATAAAGACTAAGATAAATATTTTTATTTTTAGAAAATTTTAAAATATAATACAAAACATAATTTAAATTATTTATTTATGATATATAAATATACTTATTAATATATACATTAAATAATTAATTCTATAATGATACATAATTTTTAAAATATTTGCAGTAATAGATGAACATACATAAACATATGTATTAATAAAAACCTAAAATAATTATTTGTATGAAAAAAATTTTACAAAAAATGTGAATTAATTAATAAGCAAATAAATATTTATATTAATAAAACTTAAAAGAATTACTTTTATGATTATATAAATCTTTAATAAAAATATATTTTCAAAAAATTTGAATTATTTGAATTTTTAAAAAAATCATATTTTTCAAAAATTTTAAATAAAATAAATTGATATTTAAGTATAAATGAATATGTGTTTTAATTACATCTTAGAGGTGTCAAAAGGGCTGGGCTGGCCCTTCCCATTTTTTTATGGCCACTCTAGGCTGGCTTGATGTTCCTGCCATGGCACGCCTTACACGGTGGTTCGGACCTGACACTACCTGTGGCTTGAAATCTACCCAAGTTCGAATGGATTTGACCAGGTTGGGCAGGTTGGTCAGGTTCGGACCTGACACTACCTGTGGCTTTATGTCGAGTCGTTGCCCATTGTGCGTCACCACATCGTCCCCCCTGCCATGCCCAAGTTCCAGGCACCCATGCCATGCTTGGCATGAAATATGGGCCAAAATCCCTAGGCATGGCACGACATGATTCATGCAGAGGGTCAACCCAGCATGGGCCTGAGCATGACATTGCTACGTGCCATGTCGGGCCAGGCATGACTGAATTACATCAGACTTTGGGCCATGCCCTAGCCAGCTGGCCCATTTGACACCTATATTATATCCAAAAACTTTTGATGATTAATAAAAAAAATTTCTCGAGGTGCTTATTAAAAGGATACTTCAAATATTTTTATGGTTTCAAAAGAGTTTTTAAAAATATTACTAATGATATTTTTTTGTCCTAAAAATACTTAAAATTATTATTAGTCCTATAAACACTTTTGAAGAACACTACCAATCTAACCCTACATTGATTTGAATTCAAGTTTTATTTTTGTACTATTGAAATTTATAAGAGTTAAACCTTTAAGTAAAATATTTAATATTAGCTTTATATATTCCGTTCTTACTAAAATAATAAATATATCTTTTTTTATGATCTTCTCACTTTATGTTATTTTAAGATTTTTATAAATTATAAATTATATCAAATAATATTAATTTGTATGTCTAAAAATTTATTTCATATTATATTCATAAAAATATATTAAATTCTTAAAAATGTATAACCATATATATATATATATATATATATATATATATATATATATATATATATATGTTTATTTATGAAATACTTTTTTATAATTTCATACTATTTTTTTATTTATAAAATAATATTATAGATTTATCCATAAATTATTAAAAATATGAAATATAATAAAATTTGTAGGGTTATATATTTATACAATTTAATTAAGGTTATATGAAATAATATGTTTTTTAAAAATAAAATAATATGAAAAACTTGCAACAACTTTAGAGATAGATTTTCCCTTGGTAATTTGTAGCTAAATTTAATTTTTTTTACAAACCCAAATATGAAGAGTTACTGCTGTTGTGATTTCAAAAACTCGATGTCATTTCAGAAATCTGATGTGATTTCAGAAAAACACAACATACAGTGTAGAATAGTCAAGACCTAAACCAGAACACCAGCATCCCATCCTTGGCTGTAGGAATCTATAGCTTTTCCATATCATCTCCAACATTCACTTCTCCACTCATGCGTCTGTATATCAGGCACTTTATTTATACCATGAATCCATGATTAATTAGACATGTTTTT
Source organism: Sapria himalayana (assembly GCA_029783825.1). Classification (NCBI taxonomy): domain Eukaryota; kingdom Viridiplantae; phylum Streptophyta; class Magnoliopsida; order Malpighiales; family Rafflesiaceae; genus Sapria; species Sapria himalayana. Next base: position 1,338,346 of record JAREIK010000369.1, on the reverse strand, counting down.
TCATCCAAATGGAACCCTCTTAATAATCTATATAACTTCATCTCGTTGAACCATCTTCGCTTTGGTAAGCATGAACACCGACTTATAGGAGCACCACAAACAAGGTCTCGTGTAAAATATTGATGAAGAAGAAGGTATTGTTCTTCTTTTTTTATCAATTTTTAGGGTTTTAATGCAAAAAATTTGCAATTCCATATCATATCATGTTATTGATTATTTTAGTCTCACACATGTTCATGTTTTTATCAACATCCCTATCTCTTGTATCATTCTTCGATCCATTTCACTTGAATTAATCAAGTTGTAGAGGATGCCAGCATATCTTACTGTTGCATCAATCTATAAAATATTGACATTTCTGAGCATAGACACATTATTATCATTGGATATAGCTATATCAGGTTACTTTTATGATCAAGCTTTAGAACTCTTTAGGTTAATCCATTTATTTTAATTCATGTAGGTACTAGCTCAAACAATTTGATTTCATCCAAAGGTTCTTGAAGTTAGGATTTATGCTGCAACTTGGGAATTTAATCATAACTTAAATGCTACAACTACTCGGGTTCTTATGCACAATGGTTTAAGAATATGCTCAAATTTAGATCTATGGGTTGAGTATATTTGAATGGAACTTACATACCTCAACAAGCTGATGGTAAGGAATCAATATCTTTGGTAAACTTTATATTTTCATTATTATTTTTGATACTATGTTCTCCTAGACATATTTACATCACTACGATGAGATTTAGTCTTGATGTTTTATTGAGGGTAAAACTCAGTTGAACCAGCAATAAGAGAGAGTGAAATATTGTAAGATTTATTTTGGGTAAGTATTATATTCATATTCTTTGTTATTTTATTACTGTTTGTTACTTTGATAGGTGGTGGGGGACCAATAATGGGCGACTTGTGGACTCTAAGAGGCTTAATTAAGAACATGAAATGCTATTGCTGTTTGGAAAACAATGTATTTACATTTCAATGTGTTCCAAAGATTTTTATTTATCATCAACTCATCTATTTCTTTCATTTTTTGATGATATATTACTTTGTTCAATGGGGCATCGCCGTATAAATTTTGAAAGGAGATTATCAAGGAGCTAATATGCTTCTTAAATCAATGAGTTTTTGGAGCATAATTCCATTTCTAAAAAATTGTTGGCAATGGATGATGGATGTTAGAGAGAACCATTCATGACGATTTTCTTCACTAATAGACAAACATATGAAAAAATTATTCATTTGTGGCTCCATACTAACATTGAGGACTCATGGTTCTAGCTATGCTCAAAACCTCAATATTCAAATTCAGAATATAAAAGGTTTATATGCAGATTCCATGGGTGTGTTTCATATGGAACTTCATAAAGAATATCTGAAAATAAAAGAAACATATCATGAATGCACAAAAGGTGCTGACATATATCTGAAAAACACAATAAATTATAAAAATTTTGGTTTGTGGGGACATGCTATAGATTTTTTGGGACCTTTGCAGAAATTTATAAGTTTAAAAAGGATGTGGGACATTCTTTTATGTATGTCTTGGAAATTCTGAAATCACCCAATGCTTCAAGATATCTGTTGAGATTTAAATGATCTAATTTTATATTTAACTTTTGAAACACATATGCAAACTATAATCATTATGAGATTTATATGATCCAATATTTAAGAAACTAATAATATTTCTCAACTATTATATAATTTATCATTTTTTTATAATTATTTAATGTTTTATATGAGTGCTTTTAAGTATGTAAGTTATCATAATCATTTTCATATTTTTATATAGAAAATGATTATGATAACTTATATAAAGGATTACAAAACATATTGGTAGTGAGAATTATGTGTGTATATTATAAGCTATATTTTTTTATGTGTATTTATTCTTTATGACTTAAATGTATGATTATATAAATTCTAATATATTGGATTTTATAAGAATTTTAAAATTAAAAGTATCTAAGCGAGAATAATACTAAGATGTGTGATCTCTACTAAAATTCATTGAATTATTGACCAATTATTTGGTCCGTAATTAGCTGTTTTTTGGTCGGTAAACCTATTACTGACGATTTATCGACCTAGTTTCATAATCATTATGTTGAGACATATTTGGTCTGCATGGTGAGATGTCGGGTACTGGGGTTGAGCTGTCTACTACTACTAGTCCTGATGCAGTTGCTGTAGGTGCTGCTGTAGATGATGGAGTAGATGTTGTGACAAGAGCATAACACTGAATAATACGAGGTAGATCATCAGGGTTGAATTGTAGTCCTCCATTTTGAAACTTCTTTGTAAGCTATTCAAAATGCAGATGCAATTCATCCTTATCATTCTCATAGTCAATCATGCGTCACTCGGTATCGGCCTGCTAATACTGTATATCATTTTGCATCACGTTTTGAAATTTCTCCATCATCAAGAACAAATTAGAATATGGTCCTGAAAATGCAGCTTAATTATTTGGTCACCAATGCGAGTAGATTGATGATGTCGATGAACCAATGCCATAGACAAACATCTTCTCCTTGCCATCAACAGCCGCATACCAAATCTGATTCATATCAACAAGTGGAGCTGATTAATGAGAACTACCTGTTGCACTATCACATGAACCTAAAGTAGACTAGAATACACTTGAGTCGTAGCAGCTAACATTTCCTCATATCTCGCCTAATAAACATTTACGATATGTATTTAAATTCATATTCAAAAAAAAAAGAAAAGATATTTTTTTAATGAAACTTACATTTACTGTATGAGATCTCTAATCAACAAAAGTCTGATCATCATGAGCCTTCGTGTGCGTGTATTTGAATAAGTGAGGAGCACTGGGCTTCTTAACCTCCTTGCGTGTCTTTCATTACACACAATACATATGTTAATTCTATTGAATGATAATTTTTTATGACAAATGAAAATTAGGCATAATTGAACATAATTAATAAAGTAATAAATATAAAAAGTATAAATTAGAAATAATATCAATGCTCATTCATGCTCACGCATAGAGTGATATCCACAAGTATGTATTGACATGCCATTGCCACTACCCTCCCCAACCCGCTATGAGCGAAGATTGCCGCTATGTTTATCAAACCTCTTCCAATAATCAAGATCTTCCCATCTTCTCCACCACTCCTTGAAAACATGATCTGGGACACTCAAATCTTGTTCTTTCTTCTTCAACCATTTATTTTTGACCTCGTACATGGTATCTTTTTACCGATTGGCAGCATGTTTGTATAACACACTTTTGATAGCCTCCTTTGGCTGTGCCCACCTATAAACCTTTTGCAATTATAATTAAAATATTTTTAATCAGTGAACAAATGAATAAATAAAATATGTAAAAAATATTAGGTCATAATATGTACCTTAAATTCTCTCTAAATTATTAATTGGTCTCTATGTGTTAGTGACTTCCAATTATGTTCATAAGGTTTAAAGGACTTCGTGAAAATTATCCTCAGAACTCTAGAAATAGAAATAGACACTCTTACTTTGTCATGTAACCTAAAATTTAATAGCAAGTTAGAAATAAATTAAGAAATTAATAAATCATTAGTTAAGTTTTATATCTTACGGATTATCAATTGTCGGATCAAACTAAACAATAGGGAGAGTCTCGTCTGTATGGTTCTTTGAGGAAGACTCTCCAACATCTCCATCCTCTCCCTCCTCTCCCTCCTCTCCCTCCCACGTCTCTTGATAATTCATCAAAATCTCAGGACCATTATGTGGATCAGTCTGCTGATGCTACTACTATGGTATATTCACAACCTTCTCTATCTACTGTGGCATCTCATCCACCCATGACCTTCTACCAGGTTCGTGCATACCTAATGCCTTGCTACATATACCAGAACTGGTATAACCTTGCAACATGCTACCTCTATCTCGTCCACGTGCCATATCTATTAAAAATAATAAACAACACATTATTGAGTAGTAAGCTTCAAGTAAAATACATAAGGCAATTAACATAAACAAAAATGATTAATGATTAAAATAACATAAAACTCACTGTCTACTCATTCTCATCAGAATCATCCAAATCTAATTCATCTCCCTCTTCAAATGTAGTAACATCATTTTCAAACTTATCTTCATCACTCATTTCTTCCTCATTATTAATTAAATATTCATCAGCATCTAAATTCCAACTTATATCCATCTCAGAAGATGTGACTAAAAGGACGTCTTCATCCCCCACCACAGCTTCGATTATAACATCATTGTAATCATTTTGAAAAGATAGTTCTATTATATTAATTCTTGGTGATGCGGGGATGTCAATTTGAACCCTTGCTTTTATCTGACCCGGATATTCACAATAATAAACCTGTGATGCTTGTACTACTAATACAAAAGGTTCATACATATTGAATCATTTTTTATTGTGCACATCAACAAGTTAATATCAAGGATGGACAACACTACTAACATGTGGTGTTGGATCGAATCATTCACATTTAAATAATATAGTTAATTTAACTGGGAGGGCTTCAAATTCTAACTCGATCACTTTGACCAGGGTCTCGTAGTCATATTCAATTTCATTGTATACGGATCCTTTAATGCATACCCCCGTATTGTATGTTGCCTGATAACTACTATACAATTTAATGTGAAATTTAAAACCATTCACACGGTAACCATTATAAGTTCTAACCTCTCTTAAAGGACCTCGTGCTATACTTTGAAGATAATGATTGGAAATTTTATTTTCATGGTTATGAAACTGCAATCGAAAATCAGTGGATTGTTGAGATTACAATTATAAATTTTTATTAGAACAAAATAATTATTTTGTGATTTACATTTTAAGTAAACATACGTATTTTTCAAACATTGATAGAAATTCTTACTTCATCATGGCATTGATAGCTTCTTCATTCATGTTTGGAAACTATTTATGTTTATGTGTAACAAATTGACAAAAAAAGAATTTAGAAATAATTGATACTTTGATAGGAAATAATAAATTAAAATGGTAAATAGATCTCATTTGACTTTTAGGTAATACTTACTTTATGAATGATTGAACCTCTGGATAATTCATTAGGACATATAAAAGTGCTATAGTATATTCATTATCTGGTAGATACCATTTTACTTAAGCACTAATCACTTTACCCAAGGCTTGAAATTTTCAAACATATCATTATCCATAATGTCAATAAGATAAACATCATTCTACTTTTTCTTAAGTGGAAGAATTGGATCTCCTTCTTTGAAATATAATGATACTAATTTGGCAGCCTCATCCATAATTTAACATATTGATATAAAATCATCAACCTAAGCTCTATTCATTTTGTATGTTTTATTTTCCTCAAGTATCTATACAAAGATTATTGAATATTACAAGTCATTTGTGTGTGTGTGTGTGTGGGAAAAGAATTGGTTGAGTGAATTAATATTACCTTTTTGGAGGATACATCTAATGATAATGGATAGGACCAGTAATCCTAGCTTCATAAGCTAAGTGCACTGAAAGATGTTCTATAGAGTGAAAAAATTTAGAGGATAGATTTTCTCAAGATTTCTTAAGATAATAAAAATTTATTCATCTAGATTCCTGAATTCCTCATCAGTCAAAGAAGAAGTTAATTGCTTGAAGAATAAATAAATCTCAGTTATCGGCTCCCATATTCTATTAGGCAGGAATTCTCGAAGTGTAATTGGTAACAACCTTTGCATGAATACATGACAATCATGATTCTTCATGCCAAACATCTTGAGTTTGTTCACATCTACCCACTCCAACACATCTTTCTTCTATGATTTATTCACAACAAATGGCACATCGGGGTATTTACTAGTGATAAGATTTTTTACAAATTGAGCACGATGACAATATTTATTCAAATCATCTCTTGACTTGTACTTGTCCTTAGTTTTCCCTGGAATGTTAAATACTGTATTGAAAATATTGTCAAACACATTCTCCTCGATATGCATAACATCAAGATTGTGTCTGAGCAAGTGTTCACGCAAATAGGGCAAATCCCAAAAAATACTTCTCTTATTCCACCAATAAATCTTAGATATAGTTGCATTCACAACCTCGGCATCAATATCTATCACTTTCCTCAACCCTATGTTATTCAAATCCTACATCTCTAGATCTAACCCTCATGAATTGTTTAGTAACCTTTTTATTCTTAATAAAGTATTTGGTGCTATGTCGAAATGGATGATTAATGGGCAAAAACTTCTGATGGTTGTATAACCATGACTATTTTCCACTCTTAATTAATATAAAAGCATCATAATCTTCCATAGAATGCTGACATGCTAACATACCAGTTGTACTCCACCCAGATATCATAGAATATGCTAATAAGTAATTTATGGTCCATATGAGGGCAGTGCGCATCTAAAAATTTTTCAATTTGGAAATATCATAAGTTTTAACCCCAACACCCCAAAGACTTTTCAACTCCGCTATCAATGGTTGCAAGAAAACATCTATCTTTCCCTTAGGATTCGTTGGCCCTGACACGAACATAGTAAAAAACATAAATTCTTCTTTCAAACATAAGTATGGAGGCAAGTTATACAGCATTACCACCACAGGCCACAATGAATATTACTGTCTAGATTGACCTAACGGCTGAAAACCATCAGCCAAACCTAGCCTAACATTTCAAATATCAAATGAATAATCAAAAAAACACCCATCAAAATATTTCCAAGTAGGGGCATCAGAAGGGTGACATCTTACCATCCTCCATATGATGCTCTGAATGTCATCTCATTTCTTTAGATGTTGTGATTGATGCATACAATCTCTATAACCTAGGTGTTATTGGAAAATCATGCATCTTCTTATATGACACCTTCAACTTCCATATATATAATCTATTTCCAGAACTCCTAACCTTTTGCTTGTACCGAGGATGACCACATATTTTATAACTCTTAAGGTCACTGTCATCATCCTCATTTATCATATAGTTGTTCAAACAATAATGAATGACTTGTACAGGTAATCCAAAGCCTCTAACTAACTTCTTCATGCGTTAGAAATCCAATGGCATCAGATTATCTCCTAGAAACAATTCTTGAATACAATTAGACAAATCATCAAACCATGCCTACGGACACTTGTGTCTGCACTTTATTTCTAACATCCTCACGACCAGAGATAGTTGAGTATGCTTAGAATTTCATTCATAATAGGTTTGTCTCTAGCTCGAATCATGTCATACAAATTCCTTGCATTGGCATTGGGTTCCTCATTCAGGTTGAATTCAGGACCCATAGCATCACAAACCATTCTATAGTTTGTAAAGTGATTAATCATATTATCCGAGACCATCTGATTAGTTTCACTTACTAACACTCGTACTAAACTTTTATACCTTTGTTGGACTTGCTTCTTACCATGGTATATCCAAACATAGTATTCCACAACAAAATCATTTCTATACAAATGCATCTTCACGGTCTCAACCTACTATACATATAGTATATATAGTAGTTATAAATCATTATAGTGTATATAGTTATATGATTAATCACTTTACATATAGTATGGTTATATGTTTTTGTGATATATATATATGTATAGTTATATATGTATAGTTATATATATGTATAGTTATATATGTATAGTCCATTATAGTGTGATATATATGTATAGTTATATGTTATTATACATATAGTATATATAGTTATAAATCATTATATATAGTTAAACATATTGTTATACACACACACAAAAGTAATTATAAGTAATTATACATAGATGTATACAAAGTTATAAAAAAATATATAGATTTACATATATGTATACATATATGTATAAATAGTTACAAATATAGTTATATTTAATTATATAGACTTTTATATAGTTATACAAATATTTATATATAGTTATACACATATAGTTAAACATAATGTTGTATGCTGTTATACATGTAATTATAAATATAGTTACATGTGATTATACATATAGCTACACATATAGTTAAATGTATATATATACATGTAGGTTTATATATTTGTTCAATTAATTTTATATATTTATACATATAGTCATGTATAGGTTTATATATAGTAGAATAATTTTTTTATATATTAATATATACAACTATATATTAAATATAAGTTGTAAAGTATATATTTAAATATTATTATGTATAAAGCTTTTATAGTTATACATATAGTAAGATACAATTATTTATAGTTATATATTATTATTCATATAATATATATAGTAATAAATAGTTATATAATTAATAAAAAAAGTTATATATAGATATATTAATACATGTAGTGATAAGTAGTTATATATAAATGTATACAAAATTATAAACAAATATGTAGATTTACATTTATGTATACATTTATGTATACATAGTTATAAATATAGTCATATTTAATTATATAGAATTTTATATAGTTATACAAATATAAATAAATATTTATACACATTTAGTTAAACATGATGTTGTATGTTGTTATACAATAATTATAAATATAGTTACTTGTGGTTATACATATTATTACACATTTAGTTATACTTATATTTATACATATAGGTATAAATATGTTTTCATTTAATTTTATATATTTATACATATAGTTATGTATAGGTATAGCTATAGTAAATTACTGTTTTATATGCTAATAGATACAAATATATATTAAATATAAGCTATAAATTTAATATTTAAATATAATTATGCATCAAACTTTTATATTTATACATATAGTAAGATACAATTATTTATAGGTATATATATTTCATCTAAACCAGTAGGCTTTGAAAAATTATCATCAATACCTCGAGGAGGAGTAGATCCACTTGTGGTCTTCCCATTAGCACTTTATATAAAATTCTCTACAAATATTATTTTGGTAAATTGAAAGGAAATCTAAGCTAGATCTCTAACAGATATATCTGCTAAGTCTCAAATACGAGACTTAGCTTACTTGGATCATGTCACTTATCATCGCACCAAGACTTTAAAAATATCACACATCATAGTATTATTCTAATATATACATTCAACACAAAGATTTCCTAAGTTATCCACTACTAAAAATAACAAAAATACTGACCAACCTACCGACCAAAAAAATAGGACGGTAATTACCAACATAATCACGATCATTTAGAGACCAAAAAGGGGTTTCAGAAAAAAAACTATTTCCAACCATATTTTCGAGAAAAGACCGATCATATTTATTGACCAAATATTTTTGGTCAGAAATTAGTCTGTAAATTAGTAGGGAATTAGCGAATAAAAAATGCCGATAAATTACTGACCATCTAACGATCAAAAATATATTACAATGAAAAATGGTCAGTAAAGTGACTTTCCAAAATATTTACAACAACTTAATTATCGACTAAACAACCGACCTAAAAAATAGGTCGGTAATTACTGACCAAATCACGTCTATTTGGAGACCAAAAAAGAGTTTCAAAAAAAAATATTTTCAACTATATTTCTTACCAAAGACTGACCATATTTACTGACCATATTTACCGACCAAATATATTTGGTCGGAAATTGATCTTTAAATTAGTTGGGAAGTAGCGAATAAAAATTACCGATAAATTACTGACCATTTAAAGACAAAGAATATATTACCATCAAAAATGGTCGGTAAAGTAGCTTTCCAAAATATTTATAACTTCTTAATTACCGATCAAACTACCGACCAAAATTTTGGTTTGTAGTTTCTAGGTTAAATTTTTTGATTTAAAAAATATTTGCTAAGTCATTAACAATTAGCAAACTTCCCCTCTTTCATTTTTTGAAGCAGAAGTGATATGCGATTATAAGGGAGAAACTGAGAAATTCTATCATTTCTTCTGAATCCATTTAAGTTTTTCATTGTTCTTCTCCTTCAGAATGCAATATACATATCTCCATCTCTCTGACTTTTATTAGCACTATCGAATTTTCATTTTTTCAGAATAATCGAGTATTATCTTTTTTTAATTCTCCCCCAATTTTCTTTCTTTTTGCTTCTATTTTTATTTAACCTATATGATTTTGACTCTACTCCATTAATGAAACTATAAATTGTTAGTGTAATCTTTATTCTTCTACTGCTTAAATTTTTAGGGTTTTATTGATTTCAAATACAATATGTTTTCATTTTGTTCTATCATTTTGTAGCCGAAGAAAATATATAATGCATGATATTTTCTGCTCCTGTAACTTGAGAAAAATTAAACTTAATGTTAATGGGTTATATTTTTGTTATCTCTGAATAAATTATAAACATGTAACAATATATATAAAGTTTTATAAAATTATATAATCGTATGACATTATATATAAATATCTATACTTTAATTAATATAAATGTATTACATTATGTATAAACACTTATATGTTTATATTAACATATAATGTTAAATATAAATATTTATACATATGTATTAATGTTTGTAAATATCTATACAACATTTACATAAAACTATCCATTTATAAATTTTTTTATATAACAATTATGGAACATTAAATGATTATACAAATTTCTCAATTTTTATATTACATATTAATTTTTATATAAATATAGAATATTTATAATGTTTATATAAATGTGATTCAAATATTATATATTATTTATAAAGTGTTACATATATATATAATTATATTTAAGTAACATTTATAAAAATATTTTAATCACAAATATTATATATAAACATGTGTTTAATTATATAATCATATGACATTATATATAAAAGTATTTATAATTTGGGCAACCCACATGAGTTGGGTGCTCTCATCAATAAAGAAAATAAAACTAAAAAACCCCAAATTTTAAATAAGTAAGTCCAATAACAAATTTCAATATCCTTTTTAAACTGGTGTGTGAAAGTTAAAAATATCAAAAGGTAAATTAATCAAATTATTTTGAACTAGAATCAAAGAATATTCACTTGTAACATAATAAACTAATAATAATTAAAACAATAATTTTGTTGGTGATAATAAGAGCATCCTATGATGTTCTAAAAAAATTTTTGGGTGTTCAATAGAAGATTCTAAAGAGCTAGAAGTGCATTACAGTTAGATTATAGGCAATGATGTCGTCTTGTGAAGGAAGGTTGACGCACATAATGGGTTTACATGGAGAAATATCTGAATAGAATCAATTTGTATGATAGGAATTAATAACGAAAGCATATGACAATGTGAAAATTTTGCAAATTGTTGGTTAAATTGTTTATGGACCTGATTACAAACATATGATACAAAAGGGATGGATGACCCAAGAAATTTGAAACTCTAGGATGAGAAGACAATCCTGGGTTAGAAGAAACATTAACATTATTCACCAAAGTAGAACTTGAACTTGCCACTATACATGGAACATCTTTAAGTTGTATTGACAAATCCCTATCATGCAATTCATCATCTTTACCGTAAATAATAATAATAGAGAAAATTGTATATTTAATGTCTATTGTATTTAGTTTGTTTTGATAAACTACTTTGTATAACAAAAAATGTTTTCTATTTATATATTGTTAGTGTAGGAAATAAAATATTGAAAGGTTGGGAATGCAGCAATAGCACATTAACAGAGGTTGCTGCTCAGTCAGTCGGCTGAAGAAAATTTTGGAGCATAACTCAATCCGCCCAAGTGATTTGAGCCACACCATTATTGATATCGAGAAATTGTTTAATATAAATTAATTTTTTATTTCTATTTTTTGCTACACCCAATTTACTGCTAGAATATTCATTTTTTTCTTCTTTCTCTATATGATTTTTTTTCTTCACAATTGCTGCATCTGTAAGACATTGTTTTAGTTATAATCTGTAAACACTTAAGTATTTTTCTAGTTGATATAGCTAGTCATGCTAAACGACTAGTGAACCATATTATTTTATGTGTTTCTGGATCGTGGTTTGTGGATATATCATTTTTCTATTTTCTTCTTCTTCTAAATCTATACAATTACAAAACTTGCAAGCAGAATTACTAACAATGTCTCATCTCAAATCATCAAGCCAAAAATTCATCATGTTGTCTAAGCAAGGAAATATTTTTTTCATGACTAGCTGACTTTTTAATAAAATCAGAAGAAATCTGCTTAGTAATGATTAAAGGATTATACTATGAAAAAATTAACTTATAATCTAATTTGGATTTTTCTTGCATCATTAAGATCATTACAAAAACATATGTATTTGGATTAAATTGTTCTTTTTGATTTAAAATATTTAGTCTAAGATTGCCTTGACATATGAAATGAACCCTCACTAATAACAAATGTAGTTGATGGTGTACATTTATTGTATATTTTTAATATATTTATAATATAATAAGTTGAATTTCTTATTTTCTTTTAGAATACGTGTCATTATAGTCTATATGGAGGAAGGAATTAGACCTGAGTGATACTTTATTATAACATTTATAAAATATTGAAACATTGAAATAATTATATTCTAAGTTTAGTATTGGTATATAAGATTTATACAATCTACACATCATACATGCATTCATTGAAATAGTAAAACAAGATGGTTTTTGTATATATATTTTATTCTTAAGATTATCAGAGAGAAATATGTTTCTCATGTCTAGTTGATATACATATTATTTGTGAGAAATTATAATAGAATGCAAAAATCTTATAATAACCATTTTGGAGTTGTATTTTAATATTTGAGAATTTAAAAAATTATGTCCATATGAATATATATGAGAGAATCTATATTAATTAAATTTATTAATGATATAAGTGATATTTATTTTGGTTACAGAAAGCTATTTAAAAGTGTTATTATGATTCTCCTATTTTTGAAAGAATCGATTATGATATCTTTCTCTAAAATATTTAGATTGATATTATCAAGTCTTTTAATCATTTGGAAGACTCATACCTCTTGTTTTGGGACTATTAGATGATATCTTGGTATGTATTTAAATATTGTATCTCATGATAAAATTGCTGCACTATTTTTTTTGTTTAAATGTTGAGATGATGCTTTCTTAATAATGTTAAATATATAATAGAAATTATGATGAATAGTACATAAAAACATAAATAATATTGAATTTGTGAGTTTTTAAAATAAAAATTGTTTACATAAAAAATAATTATTTTAAATTTGGCGAACCAAAATCTCTTTTCTGAAAGAATAAAATGATGTTGTAAAATCCTTCTTGAAATTGATGGCAATACCACTAGCAAAAACACTTATTGAAACTTGCAAAATTTGTGCCCCACCCAAACACTTTGCATAACTCTTACTTTACCTTTATTCATGTTGTGACATCATGTAAGCTTGATGTCATAACTCATAAGAACCCATTAGGGCTTTGCTTGCATCGGAGAGAGAGAAAGAAAGAAAAGAGAGTGGATAGAAAAATAAAACAAAAAAAAAGATAATATTATTCTAGTAAAGAACTCATTTTATCTGAATTTGATTGCTCATACTTCATTCACCATTAATGTTGCAACATACAGGCTTGTTTTTCTATTCCCTCATCCCTCATATAACTTGTATATGTTGCTTGCTACTTTAAATGTGAACTACATAATTTGAATTACTCTACCCGTTGTTTTGTTTTTATTTTTTGTGTGGCTCCTTTGTTTTTGTTCTCCCTTTATTAATAGGTGGTTACCTGGTAATATCTCATTATCAAATTGCCGATCCCTATTTTAGACGAGTCACGCCCCCTCTTCTCATTCAAAGTGATGCTGCATTTTCTGCTAGTAAGCCAAATATATGTGATTTAATTTAACTAGTATAATCATATTTTTTTAAAGTAGTAATTAATAGTGAGGATGGCCCCCTCTTTTTTTAATTTCACATCTTAAAAGGAATAATAATTGTAAAATGTTGATTATTTTTATCCCATTGCAAATTTGATGTGTAAACTATTATAGAATGTTCATAAAATAAATAATTATTTTTTTTAAGAATTATTTTTGTTACCATTAATTGTTTTTTATTTAAGATTTACTTTTTGATAATTTGTCTGACTTCCATGGTCATTATATAATCATGGAATATTAAACCATCATGGGAGACAAAAAAGGCTGATTCAACTCCATCACAATCAGAACCTTTGATACTACTGTCATCCTTCTTGAATAAAAGGCAAAGAACATAGACACTGTTTATATGGAGGAAGTAAACAAAAATAATGGGTAAGAATGTTCCAACTATTTGATTAATTGCTTTTTATCCTTTTGAAAAAATGATTGTCTGCCACATAATTTCAGAATTGCCTAGATGGTCCATGGCCATGGCACACAAAGTGCCAATGCCAGCGATGATGTATGATGCACATGTGCTGGCATGTGGCTTAGTGTTAGTGGGTGCATGGTCTAGTTGGCAGTGATGCCATGAGATGTGGTGCCATTGATGCACAGTTGTGATGCATAACTGTGGGGAAGTGCATAGTGTGTGTGTGGTGTAGTGAATGTGGATGTGTGGTTGATGTACTGTACATGCACCATGTGTAAGTTTAATGCAGCCATGGTGTAGTGTGTGCAACATGTGAGTTGTGTTCATTGGGTTCTTTAATTATATGTATCAAAAAAATTGATTTTACATGTAGAATCAAGCGAGTAAAAACTATATAGTTGTTATGAAAGTGGCCACTACTTTGGTGGTTCCATCACTATTAGACTACTATAGTAAATGTTTAAAATCAAGTGTGTAATGAAAAATAATATATTTAATTTATTTATATCTAGCACAATTTTTTTATTTTCTATTTTATCATAGGAACTCATGGAGGAACGTATGATAGCTGCTTCTCAACCAGTTGAGGGTTCTATGAATCTTTAGATAACTTTTTTGAAGGAAGAAATGTAGGAAATAAATAAAGTGAATGATGTGATGAAAGAAATCAAGAAAGTAATAAAATAGTAGAAGACCTATAAGGAGTCACTATTAACAGCCTTACGAGACTGATAGCACATCGAGTTCATTGGAGTACTCATGTTGGAGAGTCTAGCACAAATGTACCATCTAATGATGAAGATGATGATTTAGTTTTAAAAAATTTTATATTTATGTTATGTTTTTTTAACCATGTAACTTTTATATCATAATTATTTCTAAAGTATTTTTGGTTTTTGTAAATAATAAAAAATGGTTTATAGTATATGTTTTTTTAAAATTTAAAATAAAATTTTAAAAAAATGTAATCAATTTTTTGGTAAAAAAAATAATGAAAATATTTTTGGAAAGAAAATAGCTAGGGATTTTTCCCTCACTAATTTAGCTAGGGAATTTTGTGTATATATTAAGTTGAAAAATATTAATTTTTACTCTTAATTATGATCAAAATTAGGAAGGAAAGAATATAATTAGGAAGGGAAGAATATAATTAGCTAGAGAATTTTTGTCGTTGAAATATTTGCTAGAAAATTTTTTTTCTCCTTAATATTTTGTGACGAGCATTTTTGTTTGAGAATATTTACAATGTTAATCTGCCGATATTCTATTTTAGAGATGGAATATGCCCAAATAGCTAGGAAAATTTCTCTAGCTATTTGGTCTTTTTTTTGTAGTGAGATTGATAGCTAGATTAATAGATATATTGATAGATAGATTTGACAGATAGATAGAAAGATAGCTTAATAAAAAGATATATAGATAGAGATATAGATAGATAAATAGACAGGTAGATAGATAGATAGATAGATAGACAAATAAATATATAAATAGATAGATAGATAGATAGACAAATAAATATATAAATAGATAGATAAATAGATAGATAGAAAGATATATAGATATTTTGATAGATAAATCGATAGATAGATAGTTATAGAGATAGATAGATAGATAGATAAATAAACAAATATATATAAAGATAGATAGTAAGAAAGAAAGATAGATAGATTAATAGATAGATAGATAAATAAGATAACTATATAAATAGATAGATAGTTAGACTAATACATAAATGAATAAATAAATAAATAAATATATATATATACACACACACACACACACATCAATAGATAGATAGATTGACAAATTTATAGATAGATTTATAAACATATTGATAGATAAATTAATAGATAGACTGATATTTAGATTGATAGACAGATTGATACATAGATAGATAAATAGATTGATTGATTGATAGATAAATAAATAGATAGCTAGATTGACAGATAGATATACAAATAGATAGACAGAAAACCATATAAATACATAGATAGATAGATAGATAGATAGATAGGTAGGTAGATAGATAGACATACAATTAGAAATATAGATAGACAGACATACATACATATAGATAAAAATATAGATAAACTGAAAGAAAGAAAGATAGATATATAAAAAAGACAGATAGACAGACAGATAGATAGACAGACAGATAGATAGACAGACAGATAGATAGACAGACAGATAGATATATAGATAATCAAAATGATAGATAGATTGAAATATAGATTGACAGATAGACATATAGATAGATAGATAGACAGATAGATTGATTGATAGATAGACAGGTAGATATGTAGATAGATAGATATAAAGATAGATAAACAAATAGATAGAAAGATAAATAGAGAGATAGAAAGAAAGAAAGATAGATAGATAGATATATAGATAGATATATAGTTAGATATTAAGATTTATAGTGATAGACATATTGATAATTAGATTGATTGATAAATTGATATTTAGATTGATAGACACAATTAAAAATAGATGGATAGATTGATTGATTGATAGTTAGATAGTGAGATTTATAAACAAATTGATAGACATATTGATAATTATATTGATAGATAGATTGTTATATATATTGATAGACAAATTTATAGACAAATTTAAAAAAAGATTGATAGATAGAAAGATAGATTAACATATAGATATACATATATATAGATAGATATATGGACAGGTAGATAGATAGATAGACAAATAGATAGATAGATGATAAACAAATAGACAGATATATCAAAAAATAGATAGGTAGATAGAAAGATAGATATACAGATAGAAAGATAGATTGATAAATAGAAATATAGATAGAAAAATAGATAGATACATAGATAGATTGATAGATGATAGAAAGATTGATAGATAGACATATAAATAAATAGATAGATTGATTGACATTTAGATAGACAAATAGTTAGATAGATAGATAGATTGATAATTAGATAGACATATATATAGAAAGATAGATAGACACATATATAGGCACATATATATTATACAAATAAAATATAGATTGATAGACATATACCGAAATATATATAAATATCAATAAATAGATAGAAAGATAGATAGATAGATAAATCGTTAGATAGACAGATATACTAATAGATAGATCGACATTTAGATTGGCAGATATATAGAAAGGTAGATGGATAAATAGATAGATATATAGATAGATAGACTATGAGATAGATAAACATAGATAGATAGATAGATAGATAGATAATTCGATAGACAGAGAGATAGATAGATAATTAGATAGATAGAGAGATAGATAGATAGTCGGGTATATTGAGAAATAGATAGATAGATAGGCATATTGATATATAGATAGATAGACACAAAGAAAGGCATATAGATAGATATATAGATAGACATATAGATAGACAAATATATAGATAGATAGATAGATAGACAGATAAATAGACACATATATACACAAATAAAAATAGAGATAGACGACCAATAGGTAGATAGATATATAGATAGATGGATAGATAGAATGATATAAATATAAATAGACATATAGATATATAAATAGATAGATAAACAAATAGATAGAAAGTAAGATATATAGATATAAAGATAGATAGATATACATATTCATAAAAAGATAGATAGATAGATACATTGAAATATAGATTGATATAAATTTATAGATAGATTCATAGACAGACACATAGATAGATATATAGATAGATAGATAGATAGATATATAGATAGACAAAAAGACAGACGGATAGATAGGTAGATAGACAAATAGATTGACTGATAAATTGATAGATAGATATATATATATAAATTGATAGATAGATAAACAGATAGATAGACATAAAGATAGTAGAATAGAAAGACAGATTGATAGAAAGATAGATAATCAAATAGATTTCCAGATATATAGACAACTAGATATATAGACAAATAAACACACATATAGACAAACAGATAGTTAGTTAGTCAGTCATTTAGGCATATAGACAATCAGGCAGGCAGATAGATAGAGAAATAGATATACATATAGATAAAACAATAGATAGACAGATACATCGAAAGATAGATAGGCAGATAAAAAGATAGAAAGAAAGATAGATAGATAGACAAAAAGAAAGATTGATTTAAAGATAGATAATTATATAGACAAAATGATAGATATATATTTAGATAGATGGATAGACAGAAAGAAAAATAAATATTTAGACAGACAGACAGATTAATAGATCGATATATATATATATAGATAGAAAAATATATAGATAGATAAATAGATAGATAGACAAAGAAATAGATATATAGATAGATATATAGATAGATAGACATATAAATAGATAGATAGAAAGATTTATTGATAGATAGATAAATAGAAAAATAGATTGACATATATATAGACATATACATAGATGGAAAGATAGACAAATAGATAGATAGATAACTACACAAATAGATACACTTTGAAAGTTATATATAGAGACAGATGGATAAAGAGAAATATAGATAGACAAATAGGTATACATATAGATAGATACATAGATATATAAATAGATAGATAGATAGATAGATAGACAGATAGACTGACATATAGATATATAAACACTTAGAAAGATAGACAAATAGATAGATAATTAGATAGATCGAAACATAGATAGATAGATAGACAAAAGATAGATTATTAGATAGATACTTAGATAGATAAATAGATAGATACATAGGCATATAAATAGACAGATAGATCATCAGATAGACAAATAGATTGACAGATAGATGGACAGATTGATATATAGAAAGATAGATAGATATATAGACAGATAGATAGATAGATAGAAAGTTAGATGATAGATAGACTGACATATAGATAGTAGATAGATAATTGATAGATATATAGATAGATAGGCAAATAGATCGATAGATAAACAAATAGTTAGATAGACACAAAGAAAGATAGATAATATGATATATAAATAATTTATAAGACAAATAGAATGACAAAAATAATGACAAATAGATTAAAACACAAATACATATACAAATAGATAGAAAGATATACTAACCGATAGATAGATATATAGATAGACAGACAGATAATTTGATATATATATATATATATATATAGATATATATAAGACAATTCGATAGACATATAGAGAGAAAGATTGATATATAGATATAAAGATAGTTAGACAGATAGATATACTGATCGATAGACATATAGAAAAAAAGATAGACCAATACATGGATAGACACATAGATACATTGATAAATATATACCTAGACAGATGGACAGATAGTTAGATAAATAGGTATATTGATAGATAGACCTATAGATAGATAGATTTATAGATAGATAGATGGTTAGACAAATAGATAGACAGGTCGATAGACAATTATATAGATAAATAAATTTAATAATAGATTTACAAATAGATAGTCAAATACAAAGACACACATATAGAAAGATAGATAGAATGATATATCGACAGATTGATAAAAAAATAAATAGACCGATAGATAATTAGATTTATAGATAGATAGATAGATAGACAGAATGATTGAAATATAGATAGACAAATATATAGATAGATATATATATATACAAATATATAGATAGTTAAATAGATAGGTAGATAAATAGACAAATTGATAGACAGATATATACAGATATATAGATAGACAGATTGATTGATTGATTGACAGATAGATAGTAAAAGTAAAAGATAAATAGATATACAGATAGATTGACATAAATATTTTTAGATACATAGACAGATAGATAAACAAATAGATAGATAGATATATAGATAGACAGATTGATAGATTGATAGATAGTAAAATAGATAGATTTATATATTGACATATAGATATACAGAGAGATAGATAGTTAGATACATAGATAGATATATAGATTGTTAGACAAATAGATAGACAAAAAGATAATAGATAGATAGATATATAGATAAAGAGATAAAAACAAAGAAAGATACATAGATAAACACATAGATAGAAAAATAAATAGATTGATAGATAGAGATATATATAAATTGTTAGAAAGATAGAAAGATAGATAGATTTTTAGAAATATAGAAATATATATAGACACATTATTAGATAGATAAATAGATAGATATACAGATCAATAGATAGATAGATCGACAGATAGACAGATAGATCGACAAATAGATAGATAGATATTCAGATAGATAGATATATAAATAGATAGATAGACATACAGATAGATTGATAGATATATAAAGAGAGAGATAGAAAGATAGTTAGATTGATAGATTGATAGATAGATAGATAGATATCTAAATTGATAGATCTATAGATAGATAGATTAACAGATATACATAGAGATAGAAAAATTGATAGACACACACATAAAAAGATTAATAGTCAAATATATAAATAAATTGAAAGACAAATATTATGAAAAATAGATTAACACACAGATAAATAGACAGACAAACATATAGATAGATATATAGATAGATAGTTAGACATATAGATTGTTAAATAGATTGATTGATATATAAATAGATCAAAAGATATACAAATTGATATACATATAGTTAGATAGATTGATAGATAGATATAAAGATTGAAAATTGATAGATAGATAGATAGACAAATAGATCGACAAATACATAGATAGACACATAGACAGATAGATAAATATATAGATAGATTGGTATATTGATAGATAGATATAGATAAAAAGATAGATAGACAAATAGATAGACAGATTGATAGAGTAATAGATAGACAAATAGATATAAAAAATAGATAATGAGATATATTTATAAATATATTGTCATAAACAATGATAGACATATTTGATAGTTAGATAGATAGATAGCTTATTAAAAAGATATATAGTTAAATATATAGATAGATTTATATATTGATAGATAGATATACCGAAAGATAGATAAATAGATAGATAGACAGGTAGATAGAGAGATAGTTAGATAGATAGAAAGATAGATAGATATAATGATAAACAAATCGATAGGGAGAGTTATAAAAATAGATAAATAGACAAATAGATATAAAGATATATAGAAAAATGGATAAACAGATAAATAGATAGATACTTAGACTAATACAAATATATATATATATATATATATATATATATATATATATATATATATATATATATTAGTAGTTAGAATAATGATTGATAGACAAAATTATAGAAAGATTTATAGACATATTGATAAACAAATTATATAATGATTGATATAGAGATAGATAGATAGATTAATACATAGTTAGATAGATAAATAGATAGATAGATATATAGATCGATAGATAGATAGATAGACAAATAGATAGACAAACAAATAAATAAATAAATAAATAGATGGATAGATGGAACGATAGATATATTGATAAATAGATTGATAGTCATCTAGATAGTTAAATAGATAGCTATATAGATAGATAGATAGATAGATAAAAAGATAGACAAATAGAAAGAAAGAAAGAAAGATAGATAGATAGATAGATAGATAAATAGATTGATCGATAGATAGATAGAGAGATAGTCAAATAGATAGATAGATTGAAAGATAGAGAGACAGACAAATAGATAGATTGATATATAGATATATAGATATATAGACAAATAGATAGATAGATAAATAAATAGTAGATAGCCAAATTGATAGATATATAGATAGATAATTTTTACAAATAGAGAGATAGATAAATAAACAATAGATAGCCAAATTGATAGATATATAGATTGAATGATTTTTAGATAGCTAGATAGATAGACAAATAGTAGACAGTGAGATAGCCAACTATATAGACAAATTTATAGACAAATTGATATATCGATAGATACAAATATAGATTGATAGAAACAAATATATAAAGACAGATCAATAGACAAATTGATAGACATATAGATATATAGTTAAAAAGATAGATAGATGGTTTGTTAGAAAGATAGATAGATAAATAGATAGATAGTTAGATAGATAGACAAATAGAAAGAAATAAAGATAGATAAAGATATAGAAATGATAGACAGATATATAAATAGATAGATAAATTAAGTGATAGAGAGATTAATACATAGATAAATTAATTGATAGATATACATATAGAAAGAAAGATTGATTAATTGATAGTCATATAGATAGAGAGATAGATAGACATACAAAAAGATAGGTAGATAGTCTTATAGATAGATAGATAGATAGACAGACTAATAGATAAACTGACATAAAGAGAGAGAGAGACAAATAGATAGACAGTAATATAGATAAATAGATTAACATATAAATAGACAAATAGATAGACTGATAGATAAACTAATTGATAGCTAGACATATAGGTAAATAGATAAATAGATAAGAAGACAGACAGATACATAGATAGAAAAATAAACAGACAGATAGATAGAAATATAGTGAGAAATAGATAGATACATAGATAAATTTATAGATAGCTAGATAGATAGTTAGTTAGTTAGATAGATAAATTGATTCATGGATAGATAATAGATAGACAGATTGATAGACAAAGAGATAGACAAATAGATAGATAGAAATATAGATATATATATATAGACATATAGATAGATATATAACAAATATATAGACAAACAGATAGATGGACTGATAGATAGATAGTGAGATAAATTGACACATAGAGAGAAAAATAGATAAACTAATAGATAGACTGATAGATAGAGAAATAGATAGATTGATAGACATATAGATAAACTAATACATAGACTGATAGATAGACAAATAGAAACACAAACATATAGAGATATAGATAGATAAACAAATAGATAAACAAATAGAAAGAAAGAATGATAGATAGATATATACTTATATAGATAGATAGATAGATGATTGAAAAATAGATAGATAGATAGACATATAGACAGACATACATATAGACAAATATATAGAGAGACAAATAGATAGAAAAGCAGAGATAGAGTGACATACAAATAGACAAACGATAGATAAACATAAAAACATACAGATATATAGATAGATAGACATACATATAAATAGATAAAAAGACAAATAGATAGACAAATAGATAGAAAGATAAATTGATAGACAGATAGATAGAAAGATAAATAGATAAACAGATAGATAGATAGATAGACATATAGACTGATACATCAAAAAACCAATAGATAAATAGATACACATATAGATAGATGCATATATAGATAGATTGATAAATATATAGATAGATAGATTGAGAGATAATTAAAATGATAAAAAGGTGGATAGATAGATAGATAAATAGATGGATTGAAAATAAATAGATAGATTGATAGATAGACATATAGATATATAGATTGCCAGATAATAAGATTGATAGACAGATTGATAGACATTGATATTTATATTGAAATATAGATTGATATAGATTGATATAGATTGATATACATATTGATAATAAAATTTAAATTTAGATTGATAAATAGAAAGAGTTGATAGATAGATAGATAGATAGACATATAGATAGATATATATATGTAAAATTAGATAGATAGATTAATAGATAGATAGACAAATAGATAGATAGTTAGACAGATAAATAGATAGATCGATACATAGATAATGAGACATATAGATAGATAGATAGATAGATAGATAGACATTTAGATAGATAAATAGATAGATAGATAGATAGATAGATAGATAAATAGATAGACAAATAGATAAAAATATAGATAGATAAATATATAGATAGATAAATTTATAGAAAGATAAATAGATATATAAATAGATAGATAAATAGAGAGATAGACAGATAGACTAATAGATGGCTTGAGATATAGATAGGCAGATAGATAGAAAGATAGATAGATAAACATATAAATAGATAAATAGAATAATAGATAGATAGATATTTAGATAGATAGATAGATAGATAGATCGATAGATAGATATTTAGATAGATAGATAGATAGAGAGATAGATAGTTAGGTATATAGAGAAATAAATAGACAGATATATAGATAGATAGACATATTGATATATAGATAATGACATAGAATGACATATAGATAGATAGATTGATATACATATAGATAAAAAATATATATAGACATATAGATAGATAGATAGACAGACAAATATTAGACAAAAACATAGATGGATAGACTAATAGATAGTCAAATATATAGGCATATCGTTAGATAGAATGATAGACATATAAATAAATAGATGAAAGATAGATAGATATACTGATAGATAATTTGATATTCATTTATAGAAAGATTGATAGATAGATTCATAGACAGATAGATACACAGACATATAGTTAGATATATTGATAAATAGACAAATAGATAGATAAATATGTAGATATAAAGATAAATTGACTAATAAATAGATAGAAAGATTTATAAATAGATATATAGACATATAGATTGTAAATAGATAAACAGATATATAGAAAGATAGATAGTTAAATAGATAGACTTATAGATAGATAAATAGATATATAGACAAATACACATAATATAGTGAAATAGATAGTTAGTTAGTCAGTCATTTACGTAGATACATAATCAGGTATGCAGATAGATAGACAAATAGATATACATATAAATAAATAAATTGATGAACAGATAGATCGAACATAAGATTGACATATAAATAAATAGATACAAAGGCACAAAGATAGACCAATAGAAAGATAAACAGATTGATTGATTGATTTATATATAGACAAATAGATAGACTAAATTATAGATATATATTTAGATAAATAGATAGATAAAAAGCGAGATAGATATTTAGATAGACAGATACATAGTTTTATATATATATATATATAGTTAGAGAAATAGATATAACATAGATAGATAGATAGATAGACAAATAGATTAATATATAGATAGATAGACAAATAGATATATAGATAGATAGATAGAAAGACAGATAGATAGACATACAGATAGACAAACAGATAGAGAGATATATAGATAGATAGAAATACTGTTAGACTGATATCTAACCATATAGATATATGGATAGATAGACATGTTAATAGATAGATATACAAATAGAATTACACAATGATAAAAAGATATATATATAGATAGATACATAGATAGACAAATAATTAGACAAAAAGATAGATAGATAAATAAATAAATATATATATATATATATATATATATATATATATATATAGAAACATAAAGAGATAGATAGATAAACACATAGAAAGATGGATTATAGATTGATAGTTAGAGAGAGAGAGAGATAGTTAGATAGATAGAAAGATAAATAGATATCTAGTAAGATAGACAAATAGATAGATTATTAGATAGATACATACTTAGATAAATAGATAGATAGATAGATCAATACATATGTAGATTGACAGATAAATAGATAGATCGATAGATAGATAGATAGATAGTTAGATTAATAGATATATAGACAAGTAGAAAGATAGATTGATTGATTGATTTACATATAAATAGACATATAGATAAATATATAAATATACATAAACATAGATAGATAGATAATAGATAGATCGACAGATAGATAATCAAAGTGAAAAACAAATTGATAGACATGTAGATTGATAGAAATATTTATAGATACATAGTCAAATAGATAGGTAAATAGATAGACATATAGATAAACACACAAATAGATAGATAGATAGACATTTAGATATAAAGATAAATAGATAGATAGATAGATAGATAATTAGATAGATAGATAGATAGATTAATAGACAAATAGATAGACATATAGATATATAGATAAATATACATGAACATAGATAGATAGATAACAGATAGACCGACAGATATATAATCAAAGTGTTATACAAATTGATAGACATGTAGATTGATAGAAATATTTATTGATACATAGTCAAATAGATAGACAAATAGATAGACACATAGATAGACACACAAATAGATAGATAGATATATAGACATTTAGATATAAAGATAAATAGATAAATAGATAAATAGAATGATACACAGATAGATAGACAAAATGATAAAGATATAGATAGATAGATATATAGATAGAAATTTACATAGATATAAAGATAAATAGATAGACAGATAGATAAATAATTAGATAGATAGATAGATATACAAATAGATAGAAATATATAAAGATAGATAGAAAGATAGATAAACACATAGATAGACAGATATATAGATAGATAGATATACATATAGATAAATAGATAGATAGATAGACATATAGTTAGAAAGATGGATAGTTAGACAGACAAATAGATTATTAGATAGATAAATTGACAGATAGATAGACAACTCGATAGATAGATAGATAAACATATAGAGAGACAAATAGAAAGACATATAGATATACAGATAGATAAATAGACAAATAGATAGAAATATATATAGACAAACAGATTGATAGAAAAATAGATAGAAGGATATATTGATTGATAGAAAGATAGATAGATATACATATAGATAGACATATAGAAAAAGAGAGAAAGATAGATAGATATATAGATAGATAGAAAAATAGATAGACAGTTAGATAGACAAATAGATATACATATAGATAGACAAATAGAAATAGAAATAGATAGACAAATATATATATATATATATATAGACATATAGATAGATAGATAGATAGAAAAATAAAGAATAGATAAACAGATAGATATATAAATAGATAGATAAATAGATATATAGATAGATTGATATATAGATAGAGTGATAGAAATATAAATAGATTGGTTGATATATAGATAGAAAGATTGATAAATATAAAGATAGATTTTTAGATTGATTGATTGATAGACACATAAATAGACAAATAGATAGATTGATAGATAGATTGATTGATTGAAAGATAGATAGATAGACAAATAGATATACAATTAGATAGATAGATAAATAGATAGATAGACAAATAGATATACATATACATATACATATATATAAACTGAATGCAAGACTGACAGATAGATATATAGATACATAGACAAATTTATAAATAGATTTATAGCCAGATTCATAGATAGATTGAATGAAAGATAGATAGATAGGTAAATAGACAGATATAAAAACTAATAGATAGATAGACAAACATACATATAGATAGATAGATATATAAAAACATAGATAGATAGATTGATATATATATATAGTCAAATAGATCGTTAGTTAGACAGAGAAATAGATAGACATAAAGTTAGATAAATAGAAAGATAGATAGACATAAAGTTAGATAAATAGAAAGATAGATAGTCATAAAGATAGAAAAATAGATATATATGTATATATAATATATGTATATATAATATATGTATATATATATGTATGAATATATATATATATATATATGTATGTATGTATGTATATATATATGTTTGTATGTATGTATGTATATATATTGACAGATAGATAGATGGATAAATAGGAAAATTGATACACATATAGATAGACAAATATATATACATATATAAAGAACGTTTGATAGACAGATCCATAGACAAATAGATAGACAAATTAATAGACGATGAGATAAATTGACAGACATATAGATGGACAGACACATATATATACAAATAAACTCTCATTCAATCAGTTAGGTAGTCATACAATCAGGTAAGCAGGTATATAGCCAAATTGATATACATATATATAGACAGATAGTAAATCTGATAGATTGAAATATAGATAGACAGATAGATATATCAATAGATTTATAGACAGACATATAGATAGATAAATAAATGGAGAGAAAGATAGTTAGATATATAAAGAAATAGATATATAGATAGATATACAGATACATAGATAGATAGATAGGAAAATAAATAGATACACAAAAATACGGTTATACATCTAGACAAATTGATAAATATATATACATAGTTAGATAGATAGACAAATAAATAAATATATAGATAGACAGATATATATATATATATAGACATAGAGATAGATATACACATGGATATATATATATATATATATATATATATATATATATATATATATATATATATATATATATATAGACAGATAGTCAAATAGACATATAAATAAATACAGAGACAAATTGACAAATAAATATATAAATATATAGACAAATAAATTGATAAGAAGATAGAGAGAAAGATAGATTGATAATATAAAGACACATTGCTAGTGAAATTCTTAGATAGACAAAAATAAAGATTGACTAATAGACTGATATATAATAGATATATAGAAATATTTATATATAGATTGATATACAAAGAGATATATAGATAGATAGATAGATACACAAATAGATAGGTAGTTAGGTAGGTTGATAGTTGCATATCTAGATACATAAATAGATAGATAGGCAGATAGACAGATAGAAAGATAGCTAGATTTGCAAATAGTGTCAAAATTTATATATAGATAGATAGATAGATAGATAAATTGATAGATAAACTAATAAATAGAAAGACAAATAAACAAATAGATAGATAAACAGGTGAACAAATAGACTTATATTCAGAAAGATATATAGACAAATATATATTTAAATAGATTGCTATATAGAAAGATAAATAAGATAGACTAATAGAAAGATTGACAGATTGATAGTTATTCAGATAGACATATAGCTAGATTGAGAGATTTATAGATTAATAAATGATAGAAAGATAAAGATAGATCAATCGATCGAAAAATAGATAGATACATAGATAGAGATATAGTTAGTTAGCAGATAGATAAATAGACACATAGAAAGATAGACAAATTGATTGATACACATATAGATTGATACATATATAGATAGTTAGATAGATAAATGGATAGATAGATAAACAAACACATAGAGAGATGTACATATAGAAAGGGAGATATATAAAGATAGACTAATAAAGAAATTCTCATATTGGTGATAGAAAAATAGATTGATATACATATATATAGATTGATATTTAAATATATTGATAGGTAAATAGATCTACAAATAGATATAAATAGATATATTTATAGATAGATATACAGATTAACAAATCTACAAAAGCTAAAT
Source organism: Sapria himalayana (assembly GCA_029783825.1). NCBI lineage: Eukaryota > Viridiplantae > Streptophyta > Magnoliopsida > Malpighiales > Rafflesiaceae > Sapria > Sapria himalayana. The sequence goes on along the minus strand of JAREIK010000369.1, from coordinate 1,309,104 downwards.
AGATAAATAGACAGATTAACACATAGATAGATAGATAGATAGAAAGATAAATATGTATTTAGATGGATAGATAGATAGATAGATAGACAAATAAATAGAATTATAGATAGGTAGGTAGATAGACAAATGGAAAGATATATAAATAGATAGATATATAGATAAAATGATAGATAGATTGATAAACTCATAGACATATAGATAGAAAGATAGCTAGATATATAGATAGACAGATAGATAGATGGACACAGAGACAAATAGACATATAGATAGAAAGATAGCTAGATATATTGATAGACAAATAAATAGATGGACACGGAGACAAATAATCAGATATATTGATAGATAGGCAGACATATATATATTTATAAATTGATAGATAAATAGATAGACACATTAATAGATATATAGATAAGTAGATAGGTATATAGACAAATATTGAGAGATATATATATTAGATAGATAGATAGAAAAAAAATAGATAGATAGATAGACAAATTGATATAAAAACATATAGACAAATAGACATTTAATTGATAGATAGTCTAATAGATAGATATATAGATATATAGATATATAGATATATAGATATATATTTAGATTTACAAATAGACAGACAGATAGATAGATGGATGGGTGGATAAACTGATAATCTGATAGGAAGAAAGACAATTAAATAGTATGATAGAAAAATAGACACATAGACAGATAGACAAATAGATTTTTAATTAGTAAGTGAATTAGACATATAGAAATATAAACATAAAGATAGATTGATAGTTTGATAGATAAACACATAGATAAATTGACATATAGATAAATAGACAATTAGAATGTTATACATATAGAGAGAAAAATAGATCGAAAGATATAGATATATATAGACATATATACAGATAAAGAGATAGACATATATATTATTAGATAAATAGATAGATAGACATATAAATAGATAGAAAGATTGATAGATGGATATACACATATACTTATAGACTAATAGACTAATAGATAGATAGAGAGATAAATAGATAGAAAGATAGACAGTTGAAAAATAGATAGATATATAGATAGATAGACAGACAAATAAATTGATTGAAAGATAGATAGATAAAGAGATAGTTAGAAAGAAAGATAGATTTATAGATAGATAGATAAACAAATAGATAGATAGACAAATAGACCGTTAGATAGATAGATAATTTGATAGATAGATAGATAAATATATAGATAGTTAGACAGTTAGACAGATAGACAGAAAGATCGATGGATAGATAGATAAAGAGTTACATCGATAGATAGATTGATACATAGACATATATACAAATAGATAGATAGTTAGACAAATTGATAATAAAGCTAGATAGGTATATATGCATATAGACATATAGTTAGATCGATCGATTGACTTATAGACTTATAGATATATGGATATATAGATAGTCAAATTATTAATAGATAGATAGATAGATAGTCATATAGTAAGATAGACAGATAGATAGATAAACAGATAAAGAGTTGAATGACAGATATATACATAGACAGACAAAAAATTAATTGAGAAACACACAGATATATAAATAGTTACATAGATTAATATATAGATAGATAGATTTACTTATAAACTAATAAATAGAAAGATAGTTATACAATTTGATAGATAATTAGATTGAAAGTTAAATAGTTAGATAGATAGAAATAAAGACTATTAGATAGTTAGAAATATAAATAGATAGGCATATAATCATTTAGAAAAATAAATAGATATATTGATAGATAAATATACAAATAGACTGACAGATAGATATATATATAGAGCAGATTGATAGATTGATAATTAGACAGACATATAGTTATATAGATAGATATATATATATATATATACCAAATAGATAGATAGAAAGATCGAT
>JAREIK010000369.1:1204700-1304700 GCA_029783825.1 Sapria himalayana | reverse complement strand
AACGCTCTCACGAAAACTTTCCTGCGGTTTTCTCTAGATTTTATCTCTCGCGATTTATCTTAAACAAACTGTTATGTGAATTTGTTGAATGAATTATTGTGCAAATTGCTCCGTGAATTGCTTTCGATACAGGTTCTCTCGCGATTTTCTCTCTAACGAATTATCTTGCGAATATCTTGAATAAACAAACGGGTATGTGAATTTGTCGAATGATTTATTGTGCAAATTGCTTAGTGAATTGCTTTCGTTACAGGTTCTCTCGCGATTATCTTGCGAATATCTTGAATAAACTGTTAGTTGGGAGAAATATCGTGTAAATTGCTTTGTGAATTGCTTCGCGAATTGTTGTATTTGCAAAGTGTTATTATGTGTAACTGTTATGGGAAAACTGTTATGGGAACATGAACAAGTATGAATAAACTATTATGCGATTACCTGGAATAAACTGTTAGATTCGCGAAAATCCACTCGCTTTTTTTCTCTTGTGATTTGCTTTCTTCTCTAGCGATTACCTGGAATAAACTGTTATGCGAATAGTTGAGGGATTTAGTGTGCAAATTGCTTCGTGAATTGTTGTTCGATACAATAGGTGTATAGTGTTGTGTAACTACTAGATTGTGCAACAAAGAAAGAAGAAAACTCCATTGCTGCTCAAACCAAGCCCAACTCAAGGTGAGAATGGAAAAATCTGACTTATTATTAAATAATAAGTCTTTTGCCTCGATGGTAAAGGGAACCGCGCCGATTTTACGAATTCAAGGGAACAAAAATGGGCTCCCGGCTATCATCTTCTCTACCGAAGAATCTCAAATGCTCTTAGAACCTTTCGAATATATGCTCGTTGGTAAGTTCTCTCACGGCAGGCCTCGTGCGATTGGAGTTCAGAAATTCATTGACAAATTAAAGCTCAAGGGGAAGGTGAAATTTGCTGATTTCGATGCCAAACATGTCGTGCTGCAATGCTCTCTACTGGAAGATCAATATCGGCTATGGCAGTGTGGATTATGGCAAGTTGATGGCTTCCCCATGCGTATACTGAAGTGGACAAAGGATTTTACTCCTCTTGAAGAGGTGCCTATAGCCCCGGTATGGTTTACATTGCCTTTTCTGCCACTCCATCTTTTCTCTGAAACATCTCTTTATGCAATTTCATCGTGTTTGGGTAAGCCCATGTTACGAGATGAAGCCACAAGAACCATGTCAAGGCCGAACAAAGCACGTGTATGTGTTGAGCTAAACCTCTTAACTAAACCGCTTGACAAAATATGGATAGGTAGTGGTGAAGGGGAACATGGCGAGGGGTTTTGGCAAGCTGTCATTACCGAAAGCCTTCCTCCCTACTCTTCAAAATGTAAGAGGCTCGGGCATGAAAATTTCTCGTGCAAGGTGGGGAAAGAAGAGCATAACAACGGGTAGCAGCACGAAGGAGGAGGTAGGAAGGTGATGCATTGGGTAAGGAAAGAGGAGGCCTCACTTCTCAAACAAAACCAGCTGAAGGGAGATCTGGACTCAAGCATCCCACCAGATTATCCAAATATTACCCAAGAAGAAGGACCCCTGAGAGAGACTAACTTGGGGATAGAAAATGATGTTAGTTTAATAAAAGGATGAGAGGAGGTAAAACACAAGAGAAAATATAAAAAAACATCTAAAACAAGAATTGTATTGAAAGAAAAACTTGATGATTATATGTGGATAGATGAGGATCTTCTGGATTTTCCTGAAGAAGAATCGGTAATTTTTAGTTGCCCTTCAAGTCACAAGGGTGATGTATCTCAAGATGAGCCTGAGGTGAAAGCAAAAGATGATATACATATTTATAATGAAGACTGGGGGAATCTTTCAAGAACCCAATCCATGGAGGCCCTAAAGCAAATGGTCGTGGTGCTCGGAAAACAGGTAAAATAAAAAAAGATTAGGTATGAAATTCCTCACACTCCTAAAACAGCAAGAAATACGAAAAAATATGCTAACATGTCTTATGAATCTAAGTGTACAACTCGAGCCCAAGCTAAATTAGTTTTTAATGGATAGATGTCTATATTGGAATGTTAGGGGGATAGCTAATAGCCCCACGATAAATAGATTAAGACTTTTAACTAAAGAACATAAAATCTCATTAATGATTATTGCAGAACCAATGGTGCTACAAGATCAACTAAATAAATATAGTGAAATTTTAGGATTTAAAACTGACTTATGCTAACCTAAATAGTAAACTTTGGATTTTATGGCACAGTAAATTGAAAATTGAAATAATAAAAGATACTGAACAAATAGTACATTTCAAATTAGATAAGAGCACAGATCAAATAATCTCAGCAGTTTATGCAAAAAATGATAAACAATCTAGGTTGGCTTTATGGGAAGAAATGAAAGATATAGCAAGTAGAAATTCACCTTGGATAATAGGAGGCGACTTTAATATAATTAGAAGCCCTCAAGAAAATAAGGGTGGCAAACCACCGGATACGGTAGCCATGAAACAATTTAATGACACAATAGCCATTACCAATCTAATGGAAATAGATTTCACTGGTTCGAGATATACCTGGTGCAATAATTGGAAAAAAAGAGGAGTCATCTGGGCTCGACTGGATATGATTATGTGTAACACAAAGTGGGTCACCTCACAAGGGATTACGAGGCTTAGACACCTAAATAGAACTTGCTCTGAACATTGTCCCCTTCTTATCACGATTCAAAAAAACCAGGGTAATACATCTAATTTTAAATTTCAAAATATGTGGGTAAAGCATGCGAGCTTTGCAGGACTTGTCAGAGAGTCCTAGAAAGAGCCAGCAGAGGGTAAACCGATGCAAGTTCTATCAATTAAACTTTTGAGGCTAAAAGCTTGTTTAAAAACATGGAATAAAGAGGTTTTTGGGAAATTAAATCTGGAGCTAAAAAAACTAGAAGAAAAAGTAGCCAAGCTAAAGCAAGATTTTGACTCCTCTAATAATAATGAAACTCGGATAGAATTAAGTAAGGCTAAAGGAGAACTGAGATTGAAACTACACATGGAAGAAATTTACTGGAAACAACGAGCAAAAATAAAATGGTTAAAAGATGGGGATCGTAATACCAAATTTTTTTATAGTTTGTCTAAAATAAAATCTCAAAAAAAATAAAATTAAAGGTCTAATAAATAAAATCTCAAAAAAATAAAATTAAAGGTCTAATAAATAAATAAAGGTCTAATAAATAAAATTAAAGGTCTCAAAAAAATAAATGGGTAGAAAATGAAAAGGAAATAGGAGCTCTCATTAAAAATTTTTTTGAAAATCAACTATGTAGTCAGTCATGTAGGACAGATAATTCTCTAATGCAAGAGATTAGGGCGACCATTACAGAAGCTCAAAATCAATTAATGGAATTGATCCTAGAAGAACCAGAAGTTAAAGAGGCTGTTCTTAGTCTGGATAAAGATAGTGCAGCAGGACCTGATGGTTGGAACAATTATTTTTTTCAGGTAAACTGGAATACGATTAAAACTAAGCTAGTCCCTACAATTGCAAGTTTGTTTGTATGTGCAGAAATCCCAAAAGCATGTGCAAAATATTTTATAGTACTAATTCCAAAAAAAGAATCACCACAGAAATGTGAAGATTATAGACCAATAAGTTTATGCAATGCTATTTATAAAATACTGGCAAAAATATTACAAAATAGGCTAAGCTTAATTTTACCTTCAATAATATCTCAGGAACAAACGGGCTTTGTTAAAAATAGATTAATGATAGAAAATATAAAGCTTGCATCAGAAATGATGAAAGAAATAGGAAGTAAGTCTAGAGGAAAAAACTTAGTGGTCAAATTAGATCTATCGAAAGCCTTCGATAGAGTGGAATGGGATACCCTTTGCATTGTGTTAAGAAGGTTTGGCTTTTCTGAGCTGACCATATATCTAATATATAGATACATTTCAAGTACTTGGGTAAGAATCCTGGTAAATGGTAAGTTAAGTGAGGAATTTAAACCAAATAAAAGTTTAAGGCAAGGGGATCCGTTATCCCCCCTTCTATTTGATATCTATTTAGAACTATTAATACGTAACTTGAATAAAAAAATATCCGAAGGTAAATTATTGTCATTCAGACAACCAAGGAATACACCCAGAATAGGCTATTTAGCTTATGCAGATGACCTTATAATATTTACTAATGCTAGCATAAAGTCTTTAATGAATCTTATGGATCTTCTTCAAATTTTTGAAAAAGAGACAGGCCAAATGGTTAATAAAAGTAAATGTCAGTTCATGCTTGCTAAAAATGCAAAATTAAAGTTAGTAGATAAAATAAAAAATATTACAGGCTTTGTAGAAATTAAAGGGGCATTAATGTATTTAGGTTGTCCGATATATGAGGGGAGGTTGAAGGAAGAATATCTAAGTTACCTTCAAGACAAGCTAAGAAAGAAAATAGCAGGATGGAAAGAAGAGCTATTGGGATTTGGGGGGAGGATAACGCTGCTGTTACATGTATTACAAAGCACGCTAACGCACATTTTATCAGTGATATATCCCCCGAAAAAATTTATTAAAAAACTCGAATCGGAAATGGCCAACTTCTTATGGGGTAAAAAACAAGGCAGAAATAAACTACATTGGAAGGACTGGAAAAGTATCTGTTATCCGAAAGAGGAAGCAGGATTAGGTCTAATGAACCTCTAGGACTCGACAGCTGCCTGGGACTGCAAAAGCTGGTGGAGACTTAAAGAAAGCGATAATCTTTGGGCTGAATATATGCAGGCAAGATATTTAGATAATAAGAATAAAACCACTAAGAAAGTCTCGAACAGTTGGAAGTCAATGGTAAAACAAAAAGAGATAGTAGACTCACACTCTATACTAAAGAGGAGCGGCTGGAAATGGACGTTAACACCACAAGGAAACTTCTCCCTCAAGTCGGCAAAAGATTTGGTCAGAAAGAAAAAACCGGCTCAAACTCTATTTAAATGGGTATGGCAAGAAAACATACCGCAAAAAATGCGCTCCTTCACATGGAAGGCCTTAATGAATGCTATACTGGTAGATAGAAATATACAAAAGAAAGGAATAAACATGGCATCAAGATGCGAATGCTGTTCACAAGCGGTTAAAACCACTGATCATTTGCTTTCTAATGGTCCCATCGCAGTAGAAATATGGAAAGAGATGGAAGGGGAAAAAAGAATATGTAAAATAGATGATGGATTAATAGATAAAGTTAAAAAATGGGAAAAGGAGAATATGAAAATCCCCACCAGGAAATGGCTTAATCAGAAACTGACGCATCTAATTATTTGGTGCATATGGAAATCTCGAAACAAAAGTAAATTTGAAAATATAAGGATGAATTTAACAGAAATTATAAAAGATATTAGAAAGGAGATATGTAATATATCACTAATAAAACCGATAGTTATTCAGGAAATGAAACAAGAAAAGAAGCTTGAGAAAGAATGGGATCTCACATATAAAGTTTTAAAACAGCAATGGGCTAAATGTATACAGTGGAATGCTCCGCCGGTTGGTAAACTCTCACTTAATATGGATGGGAGTTTTAGCAGGAACACTGGAATAGCAGGAGGAGGCGGGGTAATAAGAGATCATACAGGCACAGTACAGAAAGCTTTCACCAGATCTAGTAGAGCCTCCTCGGCTTTAGAATCAGAAATTAGAGCATTAAAATTAGGGTTAGAGATATGTAAGCAGCTTAACTTTAAAAACATTGAAGTTCAGGTAGACTCAAAATTTCTAGTTGATACAGAAATCAATAAGAAAATATTATGGAGGTATGAAGAGGATCTAGAAGTAATTCTTGGTCTTATGAACGAACTGAAGGCCTCAATAATACATATATATATAGAAGCTAATAATCTAGCGGACAGTCTATCTAAAATAGGCACCACCAGAGGAGATATAGAATATAATGAGAAACTCATGCCAAACAAACTAAAGGGAATAGCATGTTTAGATAAAATGGGTTTTCCTTATATTAGAACAAATAAACAGATCACGAAGATATAACAAAGCCTCAACTTTCTGATGGATTGTGCGGAAATAATGAGTACTTTAAAATATGTATCTTGACTTCCCTTGCAGGTTAGCTAAAATGTAAGGGTGTTAAGATAATATGTATGTAATTTAGAAATTTTGCATACCCAAAATATCTGCTAATTCTGCATTTCGGCAGAATTCAATATTCTCTTTAGAAAGGTTGCACTTTGACTTTCCTTGCAGGATAATATGTATCCTGACCTTTTCTTGCAGAATGTTAAGGATGAGAAATCGACAATTCTGTGGAGCTTTAACTTTATGTTTTATAAGTTTAATCAAGGATAGGGGTAATAGGGTCTCAAGATATGGAAGTTTTTGATCATAGGGGATTGGAGGACAGGCAAAGCTGTGTATACAAGCTAGGCTGAAAAGCTTGGTGTTTTTTTCCACCTTAACTAACCTTTTTGCAGATATGAAGTGATGGAGAATAATTTAAAGGGAGATGTTGATATATTCCTTCTAGACTGTACCAATATTCTGTGCAGATATAAGGAAGGTTTGCATGAGGCATTCTGGTCCTGAGGGATGCCTAAATGGTTATGTTTACTATCTTAGCATTTGAAGACAGTAATTCTGCTAATTTGGTTTCTATTGGGTTTGCTTGAAATGCAGCTGCAGTTTTGCCTTAGCACTTGAAGGCTAAGAGCTAAACACATAAGATTGAGAGTCACCCGGTCTTGAGGGATGACTAAATAATTCTGTTAGTGTTGTATTGTATTATTTTATTTCGTGTTGCTTGAAAAAAAAAAGAAGGTTCCCTGGTCCTGTGGCGTAGTAAAAATCTGATGTTTTTGTAGATTTCATAGATGTTAAAATCCCTGATAAGTGATTCAAGCAAGGCTGATACTTGAAAATGCAAAGTTGGCAAACTTTGCTGCATTCACAGATTTGTCTACATAATCTGCATATATCTGCATTCACAGATTTGTCTTCAAGTGCTGAGGCACTTAAGAGACTATTTGGTTTGCTTTCATAGATGTTAGAATTGATCAGATATCTGCATTCATAAGGGTCCTGAGGGATTGGAGGATTAAGTTGTTAGAATTCATAAGGGTCTTGGATCTAGTAGATATCTGCATTCATAAGGGCGCTAAGACACTTGAAGCAATATCTGCACAGATTTGTTTTCTGTACAGATATCTGCATTCATAGATGTTAAAATTTAGCAGGATTAAGAGTAACTCTGAAAAGTCTTGGATTTTACAGATACATATATCTGCACTCACAGATTTGTCTACACAATCTGTATTTTACAGATTTATACTTTATATGTGGACAATTTATTATTTTGTAGTTTTTGTTCACAGGGGATTGGAGGATAGGCAAAGCTGTGTACACAAGCTAGGTTGAAAAGCTTGGTGTTTTTTTTTCCACCTTAACTAACCTTTTGCAGATATGAAGCGATGGAGAAGGATTTAAAGGGGGAGATGTTGATATAGTCTTTCTAGACTGTACCAACATTTTGTGCAGATATAAAGAAGCTGTAGTTTTTTGCCTTAGCACTTGAAGGCTAAGAGCTAAACACATAAGATTAAGAGTCAAGCAAGGCTGATACTGGAAAATGCAGCAAAGTTGGCAAACTTTAAAGCTTTCTGAAAGGATGCACTGGGTGAATATAGGCTGCAAAATTCTGCTAAATTTTATGTTTACTGTTTGTTTGCTTGAAATGCAGCTGTAGTTTAGAGCGGTACACATGGGATTAGGAGTCACCCGGTCCTGAGGGATGACTAAACAGGAAAAATAAACTGCAAGGACATTTAAGCAAGGCTGATACTTGAAAAAGCAACAAAGTTGGCAAATTTAAAGCTGTCGAAATGTGGATGCTATGGGTGAATACAGGCTATGGGGATGCTACCAAATTCTGCATAATTTTGCTAAATTCTGCTAAATAAGGACGCATGCTGCTATGCTGTAAAATCTTAAAGAAACAATGTAGCTGAAAAGGGAATACATGTGGACTTAACAGGAAGAGAAGGAGAAGCATAAGCAAGATATACAACACAAGATCTATCTAAAGAGAATATTAAAAATGTTTTTTTCAAGCTTTGTTAAGTTACTTTATACATTGTTTTACTTGACAATGGTGTAAAAGGGAAATGAGGTAGATCTTTAGTTTGTAATAATGGTTTTCCTCCGCCAAAAGAGAGGCTCTTATAATTAATAAAACAAACTTTTTTTAAAAAAAAATAGATAGACAAATAGAAGATAGATATATTAATAGATAGATAGTTAGATATAAAATTTTTCAAATCCCATAAAAAAGTAGAAATAAATAATATGATTTTGTTTTTGGAAAAAAATGAGGTCAATCATAATTTTACAATAAGAAAAATAAACTGAAAATTTTAAAACTGTGATGACAAAATAGATTTTGTTATTGAATTCATCATGGAAAATATAATTACAGTGACAAATTTTTTAATATCCTGTAGAAGTCAGAATTTAGTTATTTATTTAATTTATTTAAATAATTTTTAGAATAAATAAATAAATAAATACAACACAAGCAGAAGACCATGCCACAACATCAACACGTGGCTGCTCCATGCACGGTCATGTGTCAAAAAAAAGAAAAAGATAAAAAAAACTATTATAAAAATATAATTTTTTATATTATTATAAAAGAAACATCAGGAATACAGAAAATGGGATGATGGGGAAAGTTAAAAAACATAATACTTCCAGAGAAAAAGAGACACAATGCAGATGAAAAAAAAATAAAAGATTCGTTGATTTTCTTTTGATCCTAATGGATTATTCTAAAATCGGAATAGAATAGTCTACAAACTAAAGTTACTCTACCTGACGAGATTTTTAGTTTACTATTAAATTTATAAAGTTTCCATAAAATTTTTCGGAGGGTAGTAATTTTATTTTATCATAATTTCTTTTTATTTAAAGACCATAAATGATAATCTTTTAAATTTCAATTTGAATTGTTATGAATTTCATTGGAAATGATTAATTAGTAAAATGTTTCTAAATTTCGTTTAGTAAAATTTAGTTCAGAATGAATTAGATTTGGATTTTTATAATTATGTCTAAAACATCAAACGAAAATGATATAATTACATTTTATATGCACTGGAACATTCCATATAAATGGGTGGGTGCTTGATATATATACATACCTATAAAGGTATATGGATTGTATTTGGCGAACATGAATTAGGAGAACATCTTGATTGAGTTGCGCGGTATTTCTTTCTGGATCATGTCTAATATAAATATGCTAACTCGAATTGGGATAATGGCCAGCCTGAGTAACACGGTGGTTTTTGGAAAATAATTTAAGAAAAAAAATATTTTATGAGAAAATGTCCAATATGTTTTTCGGAGGAAGTCCATATTTCTCCAAGTTTATTCAAGAAAAACAAATTTCGTTTGGATAAATGTCTAATATATTTTTCAGAGTATGTCCATATTTTTTGGAATAAATTGAAAAAAAAATAAATATTTCTATATATATATATATAATATCACACATGGCTTTGGCATGTGTGAGGGTGTCGATGGGACTCAGGAATATGAGAATATAAACATTTCATCCATAATTATTTTCATGTAAACATTATACTTGAGTGGGTATTAATATATAATCATAATATTTTATGAGCACATAGATAGGGAGTAGCCCTGTAGAAGTTTACCTCTATAGAGCTTTGTTGACTCCATTACGAGACCCCTTCATGTACAGGTCCAAGAAAAAATGATAGATCCACATGCAGGATCACACATGTGAAGGGAAGCTAGTAATGGCTTAAATAATATTTTTTGTGTTTTTTTATTCCACTTAAAAAATAAAATAAAAAATTATGTACACTATATTTGAAAAAATTTTATTTTATTGCATATTTTATTATGTGATGGAATGGAGTCGGACCCCCTAAGGGATGAGATCTCACATAAATAGATAGATAGATATATAGATAAACAAAAAAACAAATAAAAAGAACAACAATTAAAAAGTTAGAGAGATAGATAAATAGATAAACATAAAAATAAAGATATTTAAATAGATTGATAGTTAGATGGTTAGACAAATAGATAGGTAGATATATATATATATATATATATATATATATATATATATGAATAGATAGATAGTTAGCCAGTTACACAGATACACAAATAATTAGATAGACAGATACATAGATTATTAGATAGAGATAAATTAAATTAGACAAATAGACATATAGTTACATTGATAGATAGATAGACAAATAGTTAGATAGATAGATAGATAGACATATAGACAAATAGTTAGATAGATATATAGATAAACATATATACAATGGAAAGAGAGAGACAGACATACAGATAGATAGATAGATAGCTACTTAGATATATAAATAGATTGACAATATAGATTTACTGATAGACAATAGAAAGAAAGATAATTAGACAATTAGATAGATAGATATATTGAAAGATATATAGTTAGGCAGATAGAAACATAGATAGTTTGAGAGTTATAAATATAGATAGTCATATAATCAATTAGACAAATAAATAGATAGATAGACAGATAGAAAGATAGCTATATAGATAAATAGGTAGATAGATAGAGAGACAGACAGACAGATAGATAGATATATAGATAGATAGACATATATATATAGATAGATAGATAAATAGATAGATAAATAGATAGATATATATATATATATATATATATATATATAGTTAGATATATATATAGAGAGGTAACAATTAGATAGATAGATAAATAGATAGACATATAGATAGATAGATAGATAGATAAATCGATAGATAGATAGACAGATAGAAAAATAGATAGATAGAGAGATAGACATATAGACAGACAGATAGAGAGCAAGATAGCCATATAAACTAGAAGAGGAAAAAAGTCCTCCATAGTCCTTCTTCAAAAAACGCTCTCAATTTCTAGAGAGAGAAAATCTCGTTTCTAGAGAGAGAAAGCCACCATTCTCGCTCAAATTCAAGCCCTTTCAAGTAAAAAATGGAGGAAAAGGACTTATTAGTAAATAATAAGTCATTTCCTTCAATATTAAAAGGGACCGTGCCTCCTTCACGCTGTTTCGGGAACAAAAACGGGAGTCTCGTTGTTAATTTCTCGAGGCATGAGTTGTAGAAACTCATGGAACCATTCGAATATATGCTCGTCAGGAAATTTTTCCACGGCAGGCCTAATGCGCATGCCATTCAACACTTCCTCTCCTCCTTAAAGCTCACTGGAAGAGTCAAGTTCGCAGATTATGACTCCTAACACGTTTTTCTTCAATGCTGCTCGGAGGAAGACCATTATCGTTTATGGAATAGAGCCTCTTGGCAAGTGGATAGCTACACCATGCGCGTTCTGAAGTGGACAAAAAATTTCAGCCCATTGGAGGAGGCGCCTCTAGCCTCGGTATGGTTTTCTTTGCCAAATCTTCCACTATATTTATTTAATCCGCTTGCTCTTCATGCCATCACCTCTTGCTTGGGGAAGCCTATGTTTCGGGACGAAGCAACAGTGGCCATGACAAGGCCAAGTTACGCCGAAGTATGTGTAGAATGTAACCTGCTTGTGCAGCATCCAAACCAGATATGGATATCCAGTGGAGAAGATGAACAACAGAAAGGTTTTTGGCAAACCGTAATACCCGAATACATGCTTTCATATTGTTTAAACTATAAACGGATTGGGCACGAAATGGGAGATTGTAGGGTAGGAATGGAGGATAAAGGAAATGGGCAGAGGGTGGAAGGAGGAAGAAGGAAGGTTGAGAGATGGATAAGGAAGGGGGAGAAAGCTCCGAAAGGCTCAAGTGAGAGGTCAGTAGGGCGTGAATTTCATGATTTAGCCATAGGAGTGGAGGAAAGGGAAAATGGGAGAAAGTGTGAGAATTTTCAGCAAAAGCAAGGAGGCTCTAATGCAGCAAGAGAAGTTAAAGAATCGAGTTTAGAAGGTGAGGAAGAGGTAGAAAATAATGCGGGATGGGAAGTGGTGAGAAGCAAAAAGAATAGGGGAAAAAAAGTTAAAACTAGGAAGGTTTTAAAGGAACGAATAGAGGACTATAATTGGCAAGAAGATGATCTTCTGGATTATCCAGAAGATTCAGATATACTAAGTTGCCCCCCATTAGGTATAGAAGAGGGAAAAAAGGCAGATCACTTGGAAAAGGTGAAGGATGATCTAGCAATCTATGAGGAAGACTGGGAATGTTCACAAGGGTTCAAGCTATGGAGACCATGAAAAATATGGCTATGAAATTAGGGCAGCAGGTAGGTTACAATGAAGTAATGCATGCTTTTTCTAACATTCCTAAAACCCCGAGAAACATGAAATACTTGAATAAAAAGTATGAGCACAAATGCACAACTAGATCTCAAACTAAATTAGGATTTAATGGATAAATGCCTTTACTAGAACATCAGAGGGGTGGCTAACAGCCCCTCGATAAATAGGCTGAAAAAACTTATAAAAATTCATAAAATTTCTATAGTGGTTATTGCTGAACCAATGGTTCAACAAGATCAATTAATGAAGTATAGTGTAATGTTAGGGTTTAATAATGCATTTGTGAATTTAAATAGTAAACTATGGATCTTGTGGCATAATTATATGGATATTGTTATATTAAAGGATACAGAACAGGTAGTCTTCATCAAAACAAACAAAAATGCAGATGAAATTATATCGGTAGTGTATGCAAAAAATGATAAAAATTCAAGATTATCCTTATGGGAGGAGATGTAGGATATCACATCTAGAAATACTCCTTGGATTATCGGGGGAGACTTTAATGTTATAAGAAACACGTAGGAAAAGAAAGGAGGTAAAACTCCGGATAAAGTAGCAATGACGCAATTTAATGACACAATTGCTAGCTGTAATTTAATAGAACTGGACTTTACAGGCACAAGTTATACATGGTGTAATAACTGGCGGAAAAGAGGAGCAATATGGGCCAGACTGGACAGAGTCCTATGTAATGCAAAGTGGATAGCCACACATGGGACTACTGGGCTGAGGCATTTAAATAGAACCTGCTCAGATCATAGCCCTTTGCTCATAACAGTTCAAATAAATCAAAGAGCTCCGGGTACCTTCAAATTTCAAAATATGTGGGAGAAGCACAGTGGATTTGAAAGGTTGGTCAGAGATTCATGGTCAGAGCCTGCAATGGATAAGCCCATGCAGGCTCTAAAGGTTAAGTTGTACAGATTAAATAAATGTTTAATAACATGGAACAAAGAAGTTTTTGGTAATCTAAATCTAAATATAAAGCAAGCAGAAGAGGAAGTGGCTAAATTAGAATTTGATTATGATAACACAAATAACGAGGAAATCAGACAAGAATTAAGCAAGGCTAAAGCTAGTTTGAGACTAAAATTGCACATGGAAGAAATATATTGGAAGCAGCGTGCAAAAATTAAATGGCTTAAAGATGGAGACAGAAACACCAAATTTTTCCATAATATAACTAGGATAAAAGGCCAAAAAAATAGAATCAAAGGTATAAAAAGTGATGAAGGAATCTGGGTAGAAGAAGATAAACAAATAGAAACTCTCTTCGAAGAATTTTTTAAGAAACATTTATGTGGTCATGCCTCTCATGAAGGGGACTCTTTAATGAACGGAATTAGCAAAATAATCACTAATGAGCAAAATCAAATCATGGAGAGAATTCCTGAGGAGGAAGAGGTTAAAAATGCGGTATTTGACCTGGATAAGGATAGCGCTGCAGGGCCAGATGGTTGGAATAATTATTTTTTCCAGCTAAACTGGCAAATAATTAAAAATGATCTAGTTCCTCCAATTGCTAGTTTTTTTGTAGGGGAAGAAATTCCTAAGGCATGGGCATCCTCATTTATTGTGTTAATACCAAAAAAAGAATCCCCACAGAAATGTGAGGATTTTAGACCAATTAGCTTATGCAATGCAATTAATAAAATCCTTTCAAAAATTTTGCAAAATAGGTTAAGTAGTATCTTACCATGTATTATATCTCAGGAACAAATTGGATTTGTCAAAAATAGGCTTATGATTGAAAATATCAGGCTAGCTTCGGAAATTATGAGGGAGCTACCATCAAAAATAAGAGGGAATAACTTTGTAGTTAAGCTGGATTTATCTAAAGCATTTGACAGGGTAGAATGGGACACACTCTACTTTACTTTGAGGAATTTCGGTTTCTCAGAATTAAGTATTGATTTAATATTTAGATGTGTCTCTAGTGCATGGGTTAAAGTCATTGTAAATGGAAAGAAAGGTGGGGAATTCAAGCCAAAAAGAAGCTTAAGGCAAGGGGATCCGTTGTCTCCCTTATTATTTGATATTTACCTAGAATTGCTAATTATTAATTTGAATAAACGAATGTCTGAAGGAAAAATAATCCCTTTTAGGCAACCAAGATACACCCCTAGAATAGGTTGCCTAGCATATGCAGATGATCTAATAATTTATACGAATGCAGGTAGAAGATCACTGAGTAACCTCATGGAACTTCTACATATTTTTGAAATAGAAACAGGACAAGTAGTTAAAACCATGGAGAAAGTGGCAAATAAAGTTGAAAGCATCATAGATTTTACTCACAAAAAAGGAGCTTTAATGTACCTAAGCTGCCCCATATACGAGGGTAGAATGAGAGAAGAATATTTAGTACCCTTACAGGAGAAAATGAGAAAGAAAATAGCAGGCTGGAAAAAAGAACTATTGGGATTCGGGGGAAGGATCACACTCATCTCTCATGTTCTCCAGAGTACACCGGTACACATTCTATCGGTCATTCACCCTCCGAAGAAATTTACTAAAAAATTAGAATCAGAAATGGCTAATTTCTTATGGGGAAAAAAAGAGGGGAAAAATAAAATTCATTGGAAAAACTAGAAAGATATTTGTTACCCAAAAGATGAAGCATGTTTAGGTATAATGAATTTACAAGATATAGCCACTGCCTGGGACTGTAAAGGATGGTGGAGGCTAAAATATAGCGACAGCCTTTGGGCTAAATATATGAGAGCCAAATACAGAGGTAACCGTGATCAGCCTCAGAGGAAGGCCTCTAATAATTGGAAAGCACTAGTAAAACAGAAGGATATCATAGAATCTCATTCAATTCTAAAAAAGAGCGGTTGGATATGGACTCTCACTCCGCAAGGTAATTTTACATTGAAATCTGCAAAGGAATTGATAATAAAGAAAAAACCCGTTCAACCCTTATTTAAATGGGCATGGAAGGAAGATATCCCCTACAAAATGTGTTTGCTAGCTTAGAAAACACTAGTGAATGCCTTACCCTTGGATTCTAATGTTAAAAAAAAGGCATAAAGCTAGTATCGAGATGTGACTACTGCATGGAAGCAGAAGAATCATTAGATCACCTTTTTTCGAAAGGAAAAATAGCACAAGAAATCTGGAGGGAGCTGGAAAAATTTAAACAAATAAGTAATAAAGAGGAGAGGATCATAGAAAAAAATAATAAATGGGAAAAAGAAAATACAAGTAGTACCTCTAGAAATTGGCTAAACCAAAAAATATGACATGTGGTACTTTGGTGCATATGGAGAGCCCGAAATAGGAGTAGATTTGAGGGAATAAAGATGAATTTAGGTGAAATCTTAAATGAAATTAAGAAAGTTATTAGTAATATATCTTGTATAAAGCCTATAATAGTAGTAAATAAGAATATAGATGAGTATGTAGATAAGTCATGGGACCTTAATATTAAGATAATTAAGCAGCAAAGGATAAAAAGCATAACCTGGAATAGACCTCCAGCAGGAAAGTTATCACTTAACACGGATGACAGTTTTAATAGGGACACAGAGATGGTAGGAGGAGGAGGAGTAATAAGAGATTCTAATGGGCTCATTATTAAAGCATTCACTCTTATAGGTAAAGCCTTTTCGGCTTTACACTCAGAAATAAAGGCAATAAATAACAGGTTTAAATCTTTGTAAAAAGATGGGTTTTAATAATTTACAAATACAGGTGGATTCTTTAATGTTGGTAAATTTAGTAACTAAAAAAACAACTTTATGGAGACATGAGGAGGCGATAGAAATGATAACGATACTCATAAAAGATCTGAATGCCTCAATTTCTCATATATATAGGGAGGAAAACACACTGGCGGATAACCTTGCTAGAATAGGTGAGAAGAGTGGAGATTTAGAATTTAATGAGGAGTCGATACCAGGTAAGCTAAAAGGTATTGCAAGTTTAGACAAGAGGGATTTTCCTTATTTGCGAATAAGAAACATTAAGAAAAATCATAGATAGCTTAATTAAAATCAAAACTACCACATATAAATGATAAGGTAAAAGTGGGTAGAGTCCAGGGCAGGGGAATTTCTGTCTTTGCAGGGAAGCTATCCAGCAAGGCCCAAAACTAAAGCAATCAGCAAAAGGGAGGTAAAGTGGTAAGGTATGCGAGTATATTGGATTTATGCTATTAGTTTTGGTGGTTTTTTTTCTGTTTTTTTAGCAGCTTAAGGCATCAAATAGAAATGGGCAGAAAACAGCAGCTAGGATTTGTATTGGAGATTTATAAATGGTCAAGAGATTCTGTTTTGATTTAAATTCTGCTCTAAATACTTGTTTCTGGAGTCTGTGTTACAGCTTTATTGTTTAAAGTGTCATGTGTTATATTAGTAGAGTCAATAGGTGCTAGGAGTGTTAGAAATTAGTGTAGGTGGCTAGGTGAATAGAAACTCAGATTCAGCCCGGTCCAGCAAAAAGAAGATAAAAGCAGTCTCATAATTCATCCCAAGTGCAACAAATATGAATCAAGCGGCTAAGGGTAAAGGTAAGTAAGGATGAAGATATTCTTGGAGCTATTTTTCTGTTGTGGCTGCAGGAAAACATTATAGAAAGGACCCTGTTGGAGCTGTTTTTCTTATAGAAAGGACCCTGTTGGGATCAGCAATATAAATCAGGGCTAGAATAAATTGATGCAACATGTTGGATGTATGAAGGGGCAAAGAAAAGCATAAAGCTACGAGGTTTTAATAAAGGAATAGAGGAGCATTAGCTTTTTGCTTTATCTTGTCAAATGCAAAATACAATCTGGTTTTTTAAAGTTCTAATTAAGGGGAAAGGTTGTAAGAGGGGAAAGGGTAGAATTAGATTATAAAAAAGGTATTCCTCCGCCAAAAGAGAGGGCTATATTTAATAAAATAAACTTAAAAAAAAATCAATCTGTCTGTATATCAATTAATCTATCTAAATGTCTATCTAACTATTTATCTATATTTTTATTGATATGTTTATCTATCTATTTATATATTTTCTATGTGTCTATCAATCAATCTATCAATCAATTTATCTATCTATCTGTCTACCTATCTGTCTATCTATCTGTCTATCTATCTTTATGTTTAACTATCTATTTCTTTGTCTATATATCTATCTATCTATCTATATGTCTATCTATATGTCTGTCTATCTATCTATATATATTTCTATCAGCCTAACAGTTATTCACTCTGTCAGTATATCTAACAATCAATCAATCTATCTACAAATATGACTATCTATATGTCTATCTATCTTTCTATTTGCCTATCTGTTTATATATCTTTCTATGTATCTATTTGTATATATGTCTGCCTATCTATCTATTTATCTATCTGGTAATCTTTCGATGTATCCATCTGTCTATCTATTTGTCTTTTTGTCTATCTATCTTTCTATCTATTTGTCTATTTACCTATCGATCTATCAGTCTATTTGACTGTCTATTTTTTATCTATCTATCTTTCTTTCTATCCATCTATCTGAAAAATTATATGTCTATCTATCTTTCTATATATATATATATATATATATATATATATATATATATCTATATTTATGTTTATAATCTGTCAATCTATCTATAAATCTATCTATTTATCTAATAAATAGTCTAATAATCTATCTATCAATCTATCAATAAATCAATCTATCTATTTGTCTATGTGTCAATTTATTTATCTATCTATCTATCTATCTGTATGTCTAAATGCCTATCTTTATATATGTCTTTCTTTATATCTATCTATTTATTTATCTGTCTATTTATTTGTATGTCTATATTTCTTCCTATCTTTCGATCATTCTTTCTATTTATCTGTATCTTTATCTATCTATTTATCAATCTTTCTTTTTGTCTATCAATTAGTCTATCAACATATCTTTCAATTTGTCTATCTTTCAATCTATCTAATATTTATCGATCATCATATCTATCAATTTAGATGCTTATCAATCTATTTATCAATTTGTTTATCTATATGTATATCTATCTTTCTATCTGTTGATTTGCCTGTCTATATGTATGTCTATCTTACATTCTCTCTATCTATCTATCTATCTCACTTTTTATCTATATATTAATCTATTTGTTTATCTATCTATCTATCTATCTATATGTTTATCTATCTATATATCCATGTATCTTTCTATTAACCTATCTATCTATCTATATATCTTTCATTCTTTTTTCAATCTATCATTCAATTTGTTTATTAATATATCTATCAATCTATCAATTTGTCTATCAATATATCTATCTAAATATCTATTTTTTTGTGTATTTAACTGTGTATCTTTCTATCTATCTGTCTTTTTGTCTGTCTATTTGTATATCTAGTTGTTTATCTATCTATTTGTCTAATTGTCTATCTTTCTATCTATCTATATGTTTATGTGTCTATCTATCTATCTTTCTATCTACCTATCTATCAATCTGTCTATCTAATTATATATCTATTTGTTTATCTATTTATCTATATGCCTCTCAATCTGTCTGACTATTTATTGTAAATCTATTTGTTTATTTGTTATCTCTATTTATCTGTATATCTATCTATCGATATATCTATGTATCTATCTAATGTATATTTATGTTTATATCTATCTGTCTATTTGTCTATGTATCTATTTATCTATCTATCTATTTATCTATCTATCTTTTTGTGTTTCTATCTGTCTGTCTCCCTGTTTGTCTATCTATCTTTCTATCTGTATATCTATGTCTATTTTTCAATCTATCTATCTATCATTATGTCAATCTATATGTTTATCTATATTTCTATCAATCTATATATCAATCTACCTATCATTCTATCTATAAATCTATCTATCAAAATATGTATCAATCTTTCTATCAATTAATATATCAATCTTTGTAACTATTTGTATATCTATATATCTATCATTCTATTTGTCTATTGATCTGTCTATAAATCTTTATATCAATCTATTTATATATCTATCTATTTGTATACCTATCTATTTATTGATCTTCTATCTATATGTATATATATATATATATATGTATATCTCTCTATCTATCTATATGTCTATTGATATGTCTAACTATCTATCAATCTGCCTTATTATCTATCTATCTATCTATCTATATTTTAATCTATCTATCAATCTGCCTATAAATCAATCTATCAATTTGTCTATCAATCTATCTTTCAATCAATCAATCTATCTGTCTATCATTTAATCTATTTATCTATTTGTCCATCTATCTGTCTATCTATATGTCTATCTATTTATCTATCTATCTATCTATATATCTATCTATATATCTATCTATTTGTCTATCTATGTATCTGTCTATCTTTCTATCTATCTATCTATCTATCTATCTTTCTTTCTTTCTATGTATTTAAATATATATATATATATATATTTATATATATATATATATTTGTTTTTCTGTCTATCTATCTGTCTGTCTATTTGTAAGTATATCTATCTAGCTACTTGTTTGTCTATTTGTTTGTATATATCTATGTATATCTTTTTATCTGTCTATCTATCTATTTGTCTATCTATCCTTTTGTCTATCTATCTATCTATATCTCCAAATCTATTTATCTATTTATCTATCTATCTATCTCTCTATTTATCTATCTTGCTATGTGTCTATATATCTGTTTATATGTCTATCAATCTATTTATCTATTTATATGTCTATATGTCTATCTATCTGTGTATTTGTCTATCTGTCTATCTATCTATCTATTTGTATATATTTTGAATGTCTATCTATCAATCTATCTATCTATCAATCTATCTATTTGTGAGTCTATCTGTGTGTCTATCGGTGGATATATCTTTCTATTTGGCTGTCAATAAGTATATCTATCTATTTATCTATCCCTCTATCAATTATATAGCTATCATTTTGTTTGTAAATCATTCTGCCTATCTATCTATTTATTAACCTATCCATATGGCTGTCAATCAATCTATCTGTCTATATATCTATCTGTCTTTAACTATCTGTCTTTTAATCTTTTTAAATATCAATCTATCTATCTATATATCTATCTCCCTATATATTTGTTTATCCATCGATATAATAATCATTCAATATATCTGTCTAATAATATAACTATCTATTTGTCTATCTATCTATCTACCTGTCTATCTATCTATCTACGTGTCAATCTATCTATCTATGTGACTATATATCTGTCTATGTATAAATCTATCTTTATATCTATCTATCATTCTATTTATCTTTCTATCTATCTCCCTCTAAATATGTCTATCTATCTGTATAGCTATATATCTACTTGTCTATTTATCTCAAAATTTATCTATCTATCTATCTATCTATTTGTATTTCTATCTAAGTGTCTAACTATCTTTATATTTTATCTTTCAATCTATATGTCTATCTATCTAACTGTCTATATGTCAATATTTCTATCTATCTATCTATCAATCAATCTACGTATCTATGTGTCTATCTATCTATCTATATATCTTCTTATCTATCTATCTATCTATTTATCTATTTGTGTATCTATCTAACTATCTATACATCTCTCTGTGTATCTAACTCTCTATCTATCTGTCTTTCAATCAGTCTATCTGGTTATTTATCTATTTGTCTATCAATATATTTATCTATTTATTATTTGACTATCTATATGTCTCTCTATCTATCTATATATTTATCTATCTATCAATTTGTCTATATATATATATATCTATCTATCTATATATCGATCTATCTATCTGTATATCGATCTATCTATCTGTATATGTATGTGTTAATCTATCTGTATATATATATATCTCTCTCTATCTATTATTTATATATCTATGTATATGTATATATATTTCTTTCTATTTATTTATCGATCTATCTACCAATCTTTCTATCTCTCTATCTCAATTTATCTATCTATTTGTCTATATATCTATCTACTTGTCTATCTATCTGTTAATCTATATGTCTATCTATCTTTTAATCTACCTATATATATATGTCTATCTATCTATTTGTCTAAAATATAACAATCTATCTATTTATCTATATATTTATATATTTATCTATCTAACAATCTATCAACCTATCAATCAATCTATCTGTCTGTCTATCAATTTGTAAATAAATTTTTCTTTCAATCTATGTATCAATCTATCTATTAATTTTTGTATCTTTCAATCTATCTATCTATTGATCTATCTATATATTTATCATTCTATCTATTAATATGTCTATCTATATATATCTATATCTCTATCTATCTATCTGTTTGTCTATCTTTATATCTATTCATCTATTTGTCTATCTTTATATCTAGAAATCCATCTATCAATCTTTCAATCTTACTATCAATCTATCAATCAAACTATCTATTATCTATCATTTTGTCTGTATGTCTATCTAGGTGTCCTTTTGTTTGTTTGCATGTCTATTAGTTTGTCTATCTTTTTGTCTATATATCTATCTATTTTTTTATTTTTTTGTCTATCTCTCTATCTACCAACCTACTTAATTGCCTGCCTGTATGACCTCATTCTTGCATGTCTATCTATATATCTAGCTATTTATCTGTTTATCTATCTATTTGCCTATCTCTTTCTCTATATATATGTATGTTTATCTGTCTGTTTGTCTATCTATCTATCTATCTTTTTATCTTTGTATCTCTCTGTGTTTATCTATCTATCTATCTTTCTATCTATTTATATGTCTATTTAACTATATATCTATATAAATAAATAAATAAATAAATAAATATATATATATATATATATCTATCTATCTATCTTATTATCTATCTATCTATATATTTGTCTGTCCTTTGTCTATCAATCTAACAATATACTTGTCTATATATTTATCAATCTACATATCTATCTATCTATCTATCAATATATCTTTTTATCTATTTGATTATCTATCTATCTCTCTATCTATCTGATAATCTGTAGATCTATATGTCTATTTATTTGACATTCTATTTATCTATCAATCTATCTATCTGTAAATCAATCAATCAATCAATTCGATCTATCTATCAATATGTCTATCAATATATCTATCAATCTGTCTATCAGTCTCTTTATCAATCTTTCAATCAATCTATCTTTCTATCTATCAATCTATCAATCTGTCTATATAGGTCTATATATTTGTCTATTTATGTATTTGTCAATCAATCAATCTATCTATCTACCTACCTATTTATCTATATATCTATCTGTCTGTCTATTTATTTTTCTATCTATCTATATATATATATCTGTCTGTCTATCTATATATTTTTATATCTACATGTCTAACTATCTGTCTATCTATTTGTCTATTTCTTTATCTATCTATATATCTATCTACCTAATATATATATATCTATCTATCTATCTATTTATTTATCTATCTGTCTATCTATATTATAAATTCTCTGTCTATCTATCTAACTATCTATGTATGTATGTATCTATCTATCTATATTTCTGTCTATCTATTTGTCTATCTATTTGACTATCTATCTAACTATATATTTGTCTTTCAAACATTATATCAATATATCTGTCAATCTATCTGTCTATATATATTTCTCTCTATTTATCATTCTTTTTATCTATGTGTCTATATGTCTATCTATCTATCTATCTATATATCTTTCTATCTATCTATCTATATATCTTTCTATCTAACTCACTGTTTTTCAAACTATTTATTAATCTATCTATCTAAGCATCTATCGATCTATCTATTTATCTATCTATCTTTCTTTCTTTCAATCTCTATATCTATTTTTCTATCAATATATCTAAAAATCTTTTAATCTATCTTTTTATCTATTATTCTATCTATAAATTTCTCTATATTTTTATTTAACTATTTATCAATCAATCAATCTATTTCTTTATTAATTCTACTATTAATCTATCTATCAATTAGTCTATCAATATGTGTATCTATTTTTCTATTAATCTAACTATCAATCATTCTATCTATCTATCTCTTTATTTATATATATTTGTCTATCTATCTATTTATTTTTTTGTCTATCTATCATTCTATCTATTAATCTATATGTCTATCTATTTGTTTTTATATTTTTCTTTCTATTTATATGTGTATCAATCTAAATATCTATCTATATATCTATCTATCTATCTATTTGACAACTATGTATATATTTATTTATGTTTCAAACTATTTGTCTATGTATCTATCTATCTATCTATCTATTTTTCTATCTATCTATCTATTTATCTATTTGTCTATCTATCTGTTTATCTATATATCAATTTATTTGCCTATCAATTTGTCTATTTATTTGTCTATCAATCGATCAATCTATCAATCTATCTATATATCGGTCTATCTATTTGTCTATTTATCTATCTATTTATCTTTCTTTCTCTATATTTTTTTATCTATCTGTCTATCTAACTATCTGTCTATTTATCTAATTGTCTATCTATATATTTGTCTATATATGTGTCTATTTATATTTGACTATCTATCTATCTGTCTGTCTATCTGTCTATCTATCTTTCTATATATCTATCTATCTATTTCTCTACTTATCTATTTATTTATCTCTCTATCTATCTAGATGTCTATCTGTCTATATATGTGTCTATCTATCTATCTATCTATCTATCTATCTATCGATCTATCTACCTATCTGTTTATATATCTGTCTATTTATCTGCCTATCTATCTGTCTATCTGTCTATCTATCTATTTGTCAATCTATCTGTATATTTATCTTTTCATTCTATCTATCTATCTCTCTTTTTGTCTATTTATCAATCTATCTGTCTATCTATCTATCTATCTATTTATCTACATGTCTATCTATCTATCTATATATTTGTCTATTTATCTATCAATATATCAATCTATCAATAAATTTGTCTATCTATCTATCTAATTGTCTATCTACCTTTTTATCTTAATGTCTATCTATCTGTTTATCTGTTTTTCTATCTATTTATCTAATATTATTTTTTTCTATCTATCTAATAAATTATTTATCTATCAATCAATCAATCTATCTATCTTACTATCTACTTGTCTATAAATTATGTCTATCAATCTATTTATCAATGTATCTATTATGCTGCCTATCAATTTGTCATGATAGATAGTTAAATAGATAGAGAGATTTATAAACACATAGATATATAGATAGATAGAAATATAGATATACATATATATAGACATATAGATAGATAGATAGAAATATAGGTATACAAAAAGATAGATAGACAATTAGACTGATAGGTAGGTAGACAAAAAGTATGACAGATAGATAGGCATACAGAGAGATAGTTAGATGTATAATCATATATATAGACTAAAATATAGATAGATAGATAGACAAATGGAAATACATTTTGATAGATAGATAGATAGATTGATAGATATACAAATAATTAGACAGATGGATAAAGGGTTTGATAGATAGTTTAATAGATCGATTAATAGATAGATTGATAGATAAATTGATACACAAATTAAAAGATAGATAGATTGAAAAAAAGACTGATAGAGAGATAGATAGAGAGATATATAATAGATAGATAGACAGATAGATAGATAAATAGACAATAGGTATATAGACAGATAGAGACACATATAAATAGATAGATAGATATATATATATATATATATATATAGATAAAAAGACATATAGATATATAGACAGATAGATATATAGACAGATAGATATATAGACAGATAGATAAATAGATAGGTAGATAGATTGATCAAAAAATAGATAGATAGATAGAGAAAAGATATATAGATAGACAGATAGACAAACATATAGGTAGACATATACATAGACAGATAAATAAATAGATAGATAGATAAATAGATAGATAGATAGATAGATAGACATATATATAGATAGATAGAAAGATAAATAGAGGTATATATAGATAGACTGATAGATTTACAGATATATAGATAGATACATAGGTAGAAAGGTAGATAGATAGTTAGTTAGAAAAATAAATAGTTTGACAAATAGATAGATGAATAGATAAATAATTATATAAATAGATATATAGACAAAAACATTGACTTATAGATAGATATATAGATAGACATACAAATAGAAAGATAAATATTTAGATATATAGATAGATAAATACATAGACATATATATAAATAGTTAAATAGACAACTAGATAAGTAGAAAGATAGACATAAACATAGACACATAGATAGGCATAGAGATAACCAGATATATAGACATATAAATTTAAAAATTGATAGAATATTGATAAATAATTTAATAAATAGATAGATAGATTGATAGATAGATTGATTGATTATCAAATTGATTGACAAATTGACAAATTGACAAATTGATAGACATAGATATACAGAATGAGAGACATATAGAGAGATAGATATATAGATAGATAGATAGATAATAGTCAGATTTTTAGACAGATAGAAATTTTATTAAACAAAAAGATGGACAAATGTATAAAGAGATATATAGATAGATATATATACATATATACAGCTAGTTATATTTTGATAGATAGATAGAAAGATATTTAGAAAGATAAATAAATAGATAGATAGATAGATAGATACATAGATGGATTTATACAAAGAATGATGGTCAGATAAATAGACAATCTGATAGACAATTTGATAGACACAAAGATAGATAAATAGATATACACATAGATAGACAAATAGAAAGATAGATTATTAGTTTTATAAATAGATGAATAGATAGATAAATATATAGAAAGATAGTTAGATAAATAAATAGATAGATAGATAGAAAGATAGATATATAGACAAATAGATATATTAATAGATAGATAGAAATATAGACATATCGATAGACCAAAAGATAGACAAATAGATACATAGAGGAAATGATAGAAAGATAGATAGATAGATAGATAGATAAATAGATAAATATATAGATTGAAAGATAGAGAGATTGATAGACAAAATGAACTAAGGATAGATAGATAGATAGAAATACATATAGATAGAAAAATAGATAGGCATATAGATAGATAAATATATAAGCAGATATATTGATAGATAGATAGATTGATTGACAAATAGATAGACATGAAGATTGAAAGATAGACAGACATACAAATAGATAGATAGATATATAAAATGATAGACAAAAAGATAGATAGACAGATAGTTAGTTAGAAAGAAAGAAAGATAGATAGATAGATAGATAGAGAAATAAATAGACATTTTAAAAAACAGACAAACAGATAGATAGGTAGATACATATATAGACCAATAGTTATATAGAAAAAAAGTTCGCTAGATAAATAGATGGATAAATATTTAGATAGATAGACAGATAGATAACCAAATAGACAAAAAGAAAAACTGGTAGATAGACATACATATATATAGATAGATAGATCGATTGGTAAATAGATAGACAGATTGATTGATTGATTGATTAATATACAAATAAATAGACAGATAGATAAATAGACTGACTGACAGATCGATAGAATGAAAGTATAATAGAATCACACATAGAAAGGTAGACAAATAGAGATATAGAGAGATAGAAAGATGATTAGATAGACAAATAGAATGATAGACAAATATATAGATAGATGGATAGACAGATTGATATATAGATGTATGATTGTTTGATATAGAGATTGATTTATAGATAGAGATAGATAAAAAGATTGATAGGCATATAGATAGAAAAATAGATATATAGAAAAACATATAGATAGATAAATAGATAGATAGACATATAGATAGATAGATAAATAGATAGTCAAATAGAAAGACAGATAGAGAGATAGATACATAGATAGATAGATAGATAGACAAATAAATAAACAAATAAATCTATATAAATATAGATAGATAGATAGACAGATAGATAGACAAATAGATAGATAGATATGTATAAATATTGATAGATAGATAGATAGATAGATAGAAATATAGATAGACAAATATATATACAAATAGATAAATAGATTGATAGATAGATAATATACAGATAGATAGACAAATAGACCGGAAGATAATTAGATAGATAGATAGATAAATAAATAAATAAAAAGATAAAAAGACAAAAACATATATAGATAAATAGACAGATTGATTGATTGAATGATAAATTGATAGATATGTTGATAGATTGATTGATTGACAGTTTGATACATAGATTGATAGACAGATAATATGATTGATTCATAGATAAAATGATATATAGAGAGACTAATAGATAGACAAACAAAAAAATAAATAGATAGAGAGGCAGATAGATAGATAGATAGATAGATAGATAGGCAGACAGACAGATAGATAGTAATAAAAAATAAATATAAATGATAGAATGATTGATAGATAGATAGATTGATTGATTGATAAAGAGATAAATAGACAGATACACACACACACACACACATATAGATAGATAGATAGAGACACAAAATGATAAATTTATAGACTGATAAATTGATAGATGATAGATAGACAGATAAAAAAATAGATAGATAGATAGATAGAAAAATAGATAGATAAACATATAGACATACAAAAAGAAACATAGATAGATTGATTGATTGAAAGTTTGATTGGTAGATAGTTAGATAAATTTATATATAAATTGATATATATATTGATATACAGATTTATAGATAGATTGATAGACATATAGATAGATTGATTAATTGATAGATTAAAAGATAGAAAGATATACAAAAAGATCGACAGATAGATAGAGAGATTGATAGATAGATATATAGACAATCAGATAGATATATTGATAAATAAATAGACAGACAGACATACAGATAGATAGATTTATAGATGGACAAACAAACATATAGATAGATAGATACACCGTTAGATAGTCAAATAAATAAACTGATCAATAGATAATAATATAGTTAGATAGATAGATAGAAAGATAGATTGATTGATTGACATAAAGATAGACAAGTAGATAAAAAAAATTAGATAGTTAAATAGATATATATATATATATATATATATATATACAAATATATTGATAGATAGATCGAGATATTGATATAAAGAAAGAAAGATAGAAAAATATATAGATAGATACCTAAATAGGCATGTAGATAGGGAGATAGACTAATAGATAGATTGATAGAAAGATGAGTAGATAGCTAGTTATATAGATATACAGATAGATAGACAACAAGGTAAACAAATACTTCGATAGATAGATAGAAAAACAGATAAAACGACAAATAAATAGTAAAACAGATATATTGATATATAGACAGACAAACTAGTAAGTATTCAGCAAGGAAGATAATCAGGTTGGTAGGCATACATAAAGATAGACAAACAAACAACTATACTCATAAATTGATAGAAAAATAGACAAATACAAAAATAGACAAACATACAAACTTATAGACAAATAGATATATAGATAGACAGACAGACAGATAGTAGGATATATAGATAGAAATATAAATAATTTGATAGACAGATTGATAGACAGTTAGATAGAAAAATTGATAGATAAATAAACTGATAGATAGACAAATAGATAAACAGAAAGATTGATAGATAAATAGATAGACAGGTTGATAAATAGAATGATATACAAATTGATAGATTGATTGATATACATTTTGATAGACAGATTGATAGATATATTGATAAATAGATAAATAGATAAATAGATAGATTGATAGATTGATATATTGATAAATAGATAGATTAAAAGATAAATAGATAGACAGAAAGAAAGATAAATAGATAGATAGACATTTAAATATATAAATAGATAGACTAATAGAAAGATAGATATATAAATATATTATTAGACTGATATATAGCTATATAGATAGAAAGATAGGTAGGTAGATAGATAGACATATAGATAGACAGATAGATATACATATAGATAGGTATATATATATATATATATATATATATATAGACTTATAAACAAACATATAGATAGACAAATCCATAAATAGATAGATAGATAGATAAATAGATAATTAGATAGATAGATAATAATAGACAGACATACACACAGATAGATAGATATATATATATACATAGATAGATACAAAGAAAAGTAAACAAATAGATAGATAGATAGATAGAAAGTCTAATAGAATCACATATAGAAAGTTAGACAAATATAGAGAAAGATAGAGAGATAGATTATTACATAGACAAATAGAATGATAGATAGATAGTTAGATATATTAATAGATTGACTAATAGATAGATAGATAGATACACAAATATATAGATAGTTGGATAGATAGATTTATAGAAAAATTGAGATAGATAAAAAGATTAATTGGTAGATAGATAGATAGGTAGATAGATAGACATACATATAGATAGAGAGAGAGATAGATAGATAGATATATAGACAAATAGAAAGATAAATAGAGAGATAGATAAATAGACAGATAGATATACAAATAGATAAACTAATAAATCATTATAAATATAGATAGATAGATATATTGAATTTTAGATATAAAGATAGATAGAGAAATAGACATACAGATAAACAAATAGGTAGATAGATTGATTGAATAACGGATAGATTGATAGATAGATAAATAGATAGATTGGTTGATATATAGAAATATAGATAGATAGATAGACAAATAGATATACAAATAGATAAACAAACAGATAGATAGATAGATAGTCAGACAAATAAATAGAAAGATAGAAATAATAAAACATATATAGATAAATAGACAGATTGATAAAGAGATTGATAGATAGATATATAGACTGATAGATTGATATGTTGATAAAATATTGATAGATATATTATTGACAGGTTGATAGATATATTGATAAATAGTTTGATATATAGATTGATAGATAGATAATAAGATTGATTCATAGATAAATTGATATATAGACAAAAAGATAGATAGAAAGACTAATAGATAGACAGATACATAAATAGATAGATAGAAAGATAGATAAATAGATAAACAGATAGACATACAGACAGACAGATAGAAAGATATATAGATGATAGAATGATTGATAGATTGATTGATAAAAAGATAAATAGACAGATATAAATACACACACACATGCACGCACGCACAGATTGAGGCCAAAATGATAGATTTATCAATAGATAAATTAATAGATAGATAGATAGATAGAAAACAAATAGATAGATATATAAATAGACAAATAGGCAGATAAACAGATAGACATACAAAAAGAAACATAGTTAGATAGACAAATTCATAGATTGATTGGTAGATAGATAGATAAATAGATTTAAATTTAAATTGATATATATATTGATAGACAGATATCTAGATAGATTGATAGACATAAAGACATATTGAATAATAGATAGATTAAAAGATAGAAAGATTTACAACAAGATAGACAAATAGATAGAGAGATGGATAGGCGAATATATAGATAAACACACAGATATATAGATAAATAAATAGACAGATAGATATATATATATATATATATATAAACACACACACAAATAGATATATAGATAGATAGATATATAGATAGATAGACATATAGATAGGCAAATAGATAGATAAATAGATAATAATATAGTTAGATAGATACATAGAAATATAGATAGATAGATAGATAGACATAATGATAGACAGATTGACAAAATGATAGATTGACACATAGATACATAGATAGATAGATACATAGACATTTAAATAAAAAAATAGATAGATAGATAGATAGACAAATAGGAAGACTATTATATTGAAAAAAAAATAGATAGATATATAGAGATATATATATGTAGATAGATAGAAAAATAGATAGAAAGATAGATAGACAAATAAATAAATAGACAGATAGACATATAGACAAATAGAAAGATAAATGCATAGATAGATAAATAGACAGATTGATAGATAGATTGATAGACAAAATTTAGACAAATAGATAGATGCATTGAAAGAAAGATTGATAGATAGAGTGAATGACAAATTGATAAATAGATAGTTATATTATTTGATAAATAGATAGACAGATACACAAATAGATAGATAGATAAATCAACAAATTATTAGACAGATAGAGAGATTTATAGATCAACATATAGATATACAGATTGATATATATATTTAGATAGACAGATAGATAGAAGATAGATAGACAAATAGATAGATAGTTAAATAGACAAGTAGATAGTAAAAAAATAGATAGTTAAATAAATAGATTGATAGATAAATATATAGATAGATAGATAGATAGATAAATCAATAGACAAATAGATAGATATATAGATCAAGATATTGATATAAAGAAATAAAGATAGATATATATATATATATATATATATATATACATAAATAGACTAGTAGATAGATAGATAGATAGATCGATGGATAGACAAATAGATAAATAGATAGATAGATAAATAGATAGCTAGTTATATAGATATACAGATAGACTAATAGTAATATAGACAAATACATAGTTATACAGATAGACAAATAGATAAAAAGACAAATAGATAGTAATATAGATAGAATGATATAAAGATAGACAGACTAACAAATATTCAGCTAGAGAGGCAATCAAGTTGGTTGGCAGACATAGAGATAGACAAACAAACAAATATACATATAAAATGATAGAAAAATAAACAAATAGACAAACAGACAAACATATAGACAAATAGATATATAGACAGACAAATAGACAAATAGATAAATAGATAGACAGACATATAGATAGATAGATAGATAGATAAATAGATAGATAGATAAATAGATAGATAGATATATAGATAATTTCATAAAGTGATTGATAGACATATAGATAGAAAAATTGATAGATAAATAAACTAATAGATAGATAGACATATAGAGAAAAAGAAAGATTGATAGATAGATAATCAGGTTGATAAACAGAATGATATACAAATTGATAGATTGATTGATATACATATTGATAGAGAGATTAATAGATATATTGATAGATAGATAGATAGATAGACAGATTGATATATATAGATTAATAGATAGATAGATAGACAGACTCACTAACAGACAGATAGATAGACATTTAGATAGAGAAATAGATATACTGATAGATGAATAGATATATAAATATATTATTAGACTGAAATATAGCTAGATAGATAGATAGGTAGATAAATAGTCATATAGATAGATAGATAGATAGATAGATATATATATATATATAAATATATATATATATAGACTGATAAATAAACATATAGATAGACAAATCGATAGACAGATAGATTGATTAATTAATTGATTGATTGAAATATAGGTAGACAGATAGATATATAGATAGATGGATAGATATTTAGATAAATAGGTAGACAAATAAACAGAGATATATATATATATATATACAGATAGATAGGTAAATAAATAGAAAGTAAGATATACATATAGAAAGATGGCTAGATAGATAGGAAGATAGATAGATAGATAAGCTATTAGATAGACAGGTAAATAGATAGATAGTTATATATATAGATAGATAGAAAGATGGATAGACAAGTTAATAAATAAATAGTTAGACATATATATAAACATATAGATAGATTTATAGATCAACAAATAGATATACTATTAGATAGAAAGATATGTAGATTGATATATAGATAGATACATAGAAAATAAGTTAGACATATAGATAAACTGATATTTAGGTAGCTAGATAAATAAATAAACTTATCGATAGATAGATCTATAGATAGACAAATACAAAGCTAGACAGACAGACATGCAAGCTATTAGGCAGGTTGACAATCACGCATGTATGTAGATAGCTAAACAAACCAACAAACAAATAAAAACATAGAATAACTAGCAATCATACAATCTAACAAAAGACAGACAAATAGAAAGATAGATAAGTTGATAGCTAGGCAGATAGAAAAATAGATATATAAATAGATAAATAGATAGTTTGATATGAGATTGATAGAGAAATAGATATAAAAATTGATAGACTAATAGATAAATAAATAGATAGATAGACAAATAGGTAGACATATAGATATGAAGCTAAAAAAATAGATAGATAAATAGACAGACAATTTGATAGATAGAAAAATAAATAGATTGATAGACATATTTATAGATAGATTCTTAGAAAGTTTGATAGGTCGAATGATAAATAGCCAAGTAGATAGACATATAGATAGACTGATAGATGATATGAGATTGATAGACAAATAGATATAAAAATTGATAGACTAATAGATAGATAGACAAATAGGTAGACATATAGATAGAAAGATAGAGAGATAGATAGATAAATAGACAGACAGTTTGATAGATAGAAAGATAGATTGATTGATATACATATTTATAGATAGATTCTTCAATGCTTGATAGGTTGATTGATAAATAGCCAAGTAGATAGACATATAGATAGATTGATAGATATATAGATAAATAAATTGATAAATATATATATAGATAAATAGATATATAGATAGAAATTAGACAAACATATAGACAAACAGATAGATAGACAAATATATAATAAAATAGATAGATAAATAGACAGATATACAGATAGGAAAGTAGTCAGATAGGCAGAAAATTATGCAGGTAGGTAGACTTATAGATAGAAAAATAAACAAATAGACACAAAAAATGATAGAAAAATAGACAAATAGACAAACATATAGACAAATAGATAGTTTGACAGAGATATAGATAGATAGACTGATCGATATATAGATAGATAGATAGATAGACACATAGATAGATAGAAAGATAAATAGATAGATAGTATGATAGAGAGATTGATAGACAGATATATAGACAAATTGATAGACATACACATAGTTAGATAAATAAATAGATAAAGAGAAAATTGATTAATTGATAGATATATTGATAAATAGAATGATAGAAAAATTGATAGATTGATTGATAGATAGATAGATAGACAGATAGGTAGACTGATAGATAGATAGACAGATAGATATATAGATAGATAGACATATAGAAAGATAGATAGACAAATATATAGATAGATATATATACATATATATATATAAACAAATTATTAGCCTGATATATAGATAGATAGATTGATAAATAGACATATAGATAGACAGTTAGATAGACACATAGTAGATAAATATATAGTTAGAAAGAAATAAAGATAGATTAAATGATAAATTAACATATAGATAGATAGATAAATAGACAGATTGAAAGAAAGAAAGAAAGAAAGATAGAAATATAGATAGACAGATATATATATATATATATATATATATATATATATATATATATATATATATATATACACACACACACACACACACACACACAGATAGAAGATAGATAGATAGATAGATACATAGATATATAGATAGATAGACAAATAGATATACAAATAGATAGAAAGATAGTTATATTGATTGATAGCTAGATATATAGATAGATCATTAGATTGATAGATAGGTGGTTAGATAGATAGACAGATAGATTGATATAGATAGGTAGGTAGTTATATAAACAGATATATAGATAGATAAATAGATAGATAAATAGATAGATAAATTGATAGACAAGTAAATAAATAATTAGATAGATATATAGATAAACATATAGACACATATATAGATAGACAGATAGATAGAAAGATATATAGATATTTGGAAAGATATCCAGACAGATATAGGTAGATAGATGGACAAGTAGATCGATAGATAGATAGATAGACTAAAATATTGACAAATAGTTAGCCAACAAAGAAATAGATAGATATATAAATAGTCAAATACATATATAGATAGAAAGATATACAGACAATTAGTTTTACAAATAGACTGTAAAATAGATAGATCAGTATAACAAAAATTCCAAATAGCTAGGCAAATATCCCTAGCTAAATGGGTTTTCTCCGTAGCTAAAATTTAATAACGAATGATTTATGATGGAAGTTTTCCCAAGTTAAAGTGCTTGTGGTAAAATATTAATGAGGGAAAAATTCCCTAGCAAAAACTTAATGACAAAAAAGTCCCTTGCTAAATTTATTTTCCCAAGCTAATTTTTGTTGTAATTTAGAGCTATAGAAATGTCCCTAGCTAAATTTCGAGGGAAACATCCCTAACTATTTTTATTCCAAAAATATTTTCACTAAATTATTTTTTTTTATGAAAAAATTAATTACATATTTTAAAAATTTTATTTTAAACTGAAAAAACATAACCTATAAAACATTATTTATAATTTTAAAAAAATAAAAACAATTAATAAATTATTTTGATACAATATGCAACATAGTTAAAACAAAAACATAATTAAATTTTATTACATATTCTCCTTTATCAATGTATCTAACGATAGTGTATAATTTATAATATGTTAATGAAATTTACATTGCTTTCTCTCCCCCATATCCTCTGATCACCATCTTTCTATTGCATCAAAGTTGTCCTAGTCGCGCTATGTCATGTCTAGCGAAAAATCTTTTCGCTTCTACAAGCTTCGTATGGAGAACATTGTGGTACCATATCTGTACGAAAATTAAACCAATCAATCAAATCAACATAAATAAATAAAAAAGGTTTTGTTTTGATAAATATATACTAATGTAGTATATATACATATATACTATAGTATATATGTATATATACTATTCTATATACGTATATATGTATATACATATTTGTACATATATACTATAGTATTATATATAAGGTATAAGTTGTATTGCATAATTTTACAGAATAGAATCTTGTTTTCTATGGAATATATGTACATATATACTATAGTATTATATATAACTTATAAGTTGTATTGCATAATTTTACAGAATAGAATCTTGTTTTCTGTGGAATATATGTACATATATACTACAAGATTCTATTCTATAAAATTATGCAATACAACTTATACCTTATATATAATACTATAGTATATATGTACAAATATATATATACATGTGTGTGTGTGTACATCGATACATCAGCATATATGTATAGTTACATATACAGAAAAATATATATACCATAATATATATTCTGTATATATAATATTTTTTGAAAATCTATTTGTATAACCAATGTTTCTATTTTAATATTTCCATTTAACTGCATGAAAGAAAATATTAAAAGGATGAGGATGCAGTAGTAGCACAAGAATGGAGTTCCTGCTGACTGGTTAGTGGACTAAAATTTTTGGAGTAATGCTTTACCTGTCTCATGGTCTTACCCTCTCTAGTTAATTGAACTGAGAATGTTTTAATATAAAATATTTTGTATTTTATTTTTTTGGGTTATAGTTTTCACGATCTAGAACTATTCATCTTTTCTCTCTTTCTCTCTCTACACGATTTATCATGGCCGTTTCTGCACTGCACATACTGTAAGACTTCTGATTTGGTTTAATCTGTAATGCATGAGTATTTTTTGGTGGATGTAGCTAGTCATACTGAGCGACTAGTGAACCATGTTATTTCTCATTTCTATTTTCATTTTTGTTTATGTCGTGGTTGGTTTTGTTGTTCTTTCTTCTTCTATATCTTAACATCACAACAATGGAATTACAATTGCTCAATAATATAAATGCACGTAAATACAAAAGTATATTTGACTATGTATAAATATTCTACAGAAAACTCTTGGTATTAGGATGCTCCAATTCTTTTATACTATATCTAATATTATGCAATTCACCATAGTTTATATAGTTCAATTATTTTCAAAACATTATAACTGGAATTATTTGGTACAATAAGCATTAAAAGTCAATCCCATTATTTCTCCAACATAGAAAAGCATAGAATGCCTAATGTATGAAACATGGAGCAATACTACACAAGCTTATGTATGGGAGTAATACCCATTCCAAATTGAGCACAATGAAGAATAATAATCTTCTTACATCACTTGGAAAAAAAACAGAAAAAATTCAATTTATCAAAAGTAACCTATACATGTGCTATCACCAGGGAAGATTCCCTTGCAGCCCTAGCAAATAGATAGCTTAGCTAGATTGATGACCAAAAAAACTTTAACAAGAAACTAGGAGCTCCCTAGCCATAACATCAGATTCATTGCCAATAAGATCACTAGAAATCAATACAGCATATATCATAATATCATAGTGCAAAGGAGGAATGGCGTTAGGCACCTCTGAAATGTTAGAAATTGCACATTCAGTAATGATCTATTATTTACTGCTTGATAGAGTTGCCTTTAACTCGCATATCTAGAAACCATTATCAAATGCGGTATCCTTTGAGGAATCCATTCAATAATTGAAAAAGAAAACAAGAAGACAATAAAATGAAGCATTCAAATAAGCATCCAAAGCTCAAGGAAAAGCACCATTCTTGCTGCACTAGGGAAAAAAACTTACTTTTGTTAATTTTTTGCAACAATATCAGTGGAAAAATTGGTTTCTTTTCAAATATGAACCATAAAAATTATACAAACAATCAAAACAATATTGAATATTACAAGTCCAGAGCCTAGCATGCAATGCTAGAATCTTATAAAAAACAGCTTGCATTAATTGCATACAGCTTGAATATTTTAAAAAATAAACAATCAAAGCCTAGCATGCAGTACTAGAATCATTTAAAAAATAGCTTGCATACAGCTTGCATCTTTTAGAAAACAAACAATCATAGCCTAGCATGCAAGACCAAAATCTTGATGGTGGCCAACTACATCACCAAAGCAATGCATGTGATCCACTCAACTTCTAGTGCTCTACACAAATTTCATTCTCTATTTATAAAAGAAGTTTATAATATTTCAATTCACAACATTATAGCATGTTAAATTGAAATCAAATAGAATTAATAATATGATTAAGAAGATTGATTTGTCATCCCTCCGAGGCAGATGATTGTTCCAATCTCCATGCTTCAAAAGGTAGTTGCAACAAAACAACAAAAACAAAAAGCCAACAAGAAGTGGAAGACATGTTGAGTGGAAAGGAAAAGGCATCAAGGAGACGAAGACCAATGTGAGGTGGAAATCCTACGCAAATAAGCTTATGGATCATGTTAGGTCATTAGGAGTAACCCTATATTTGAATCATGGCACCAATGACTGACCAAATAGCATTCCGATTTGCTTCTCTAAAATTGAAGACTAATAATGATATAAAGATAAAACACACAATTCATGATAATTTTATGCAAAACTTTTTAAAATGAAAGTTTCATGCAATGCAATTTTAATCACACAAAATACTAATGTACGAAAGCAATACTAGCATCATACCAAAATACCAGCACTATATTGTGCCAACTGATGTGGACACTACCGACATGGATCACTATTTTGTTCAAGATTGCAAGAATCACATCATCGCACATTGAATGGCCACACTAAGGCCAAAATCTTCATGAAACAGCAAATCAATGTTATTTTCCACATCAAAAATAAATTGGAACTATCTTTGTCACTACCAAATATTTATATATATTGTCTGTTGTCATCATCACCAGTTAAAGGTTCACAACAATCCACATAGCTTAACACCACTATTAACATTTATGCTGCATAAATCAGGTAGTTATGTGATATGAGCTATGTGACAGTGTGCATAGTGGATGCATGTGTGGAAAGGTTGTGGGCAATTATATGCATGTAGTGTGTCATACTTTTTGAGGCTGTTGGATAGTGGTTGCATGTAGTTTGTTATGGTAGTCTACAAAATAAATATAGTGATGAAAAATTAACAAAAAATTAATAAAAAATGATTTAGTGTGTAGGTTATATTTTGTCTGATAGATATTTTGGATGGACCAATTTGTGTGAAAAAGTCCCTAGCTAATGTTTAACAAGATATATACTATTTCTAATAACCTAAATTCAACACCCATCAAAATTTATCAATAAAATTTAATCTATTCACAAATTTTAATGTTAATCTAGTGATAATTATTTGTTGGATCTAGTGATAATCAAAATAGTTTAATCTTATCATTTAAAAAATACCATATGGTAACCCATTATTAAATCAGTTGGGAAACTCCAAATTGAAATTTTGATGGTATTATGTCTGTAGTTATTAATGGATTCAATCTATTGATAAAATTTAATTGGTTAATTATTTTTTGGTAATAATAATTAAACACATAGTTATATATAGTCATCATACACTATTATACATATAGTTATAAATATAGGTACATATAATTATACATAGTAATATATAGTTATAAATATAGTTTAAAAAAGTTATATATAGTTATATGTTGTTATCCATTTATTTATAAAAATAGAATGGATAAAACATATAGTTTTATATAGTTTTAAATATATTTATTATGCATATAATTATATATAAAGTTTTTATAGTTGTACATATAATAAAATATAAATTTATATAGTTATATGTTATTATACATATAGTATATATAGTTATAAATAGTTATTTATAGTTAAACATATAGTTATATATAGATATATTCATACAAGTAGTTATAAGTAGTTATAGATAAATGTATACAAAGTTATAAACAAATATATAGACTGACATATATGTATACATAGTTACAAATATAGTTATATTTAATTATATAAAGATTTATATAGTTATACACATATAATTAAACATAATGTTGTATGTTGTTATTCATTTAATTATAAATATAGTTACATGTGGTTATACATATAGTTACACATATAGTTATACTTATATTTATACATGTAGGTATATGTATTTTTTCATATAATTTTATATATTTATACATATAGTTATGTATAGGTATAGATATAGTTAAATACATTCTTATATACTAATATATATAAATATATATTAAATATATGTTGTAAATTATATATTTAAATATAGTTATGTATAATATTTTTATAGTTATACATATAGTAAAAGATAATTATTTATAGTTATATGCTCTTATACCTCTAGTATATTTAGTTATAATTAAAGTTATATATAATTATATTTAATTATACATATAGTTATACATATGTATGTAGTTTAAGATGAGTTATATATAACATTTTTTTAGTTATACATATCGTAAAATACAATTATATAGAGTTATATATTATTAACATATAGTATATTTTGTTAGGAATATAGTTATATAGAATTATACTTATAGTTATAAATTATTATATAGTTAAAAAAATAGTTACATATAGCTATAATTATAGTTATAAAAATAATTTACATAGTTACAAATATAGTTACATATAGTTATAAAGAGTTTTATGTAGGTATAAAAATAATAATACATAGTTATAGATATATAGTTAAAAATATAGTTATATATATGTTGTTATAATTTTTAATTATAATTATAGTTACATGTGTGATTGTCCAAATAGTTATACATTTTTATTAATTTTTTTGTAACTATTTCAGTGACACAATTGGTTTCTTTTCAAATATGAACCATCAAAATTAAACAAACAATCAAGACAAAATTGAATATTACAAGTCCATTTATCCAATGGTTCCCTAGATTTAGTTCCATTTCAAAAAACATCGATAAATTGGATTATTTGGACATATTCTTATACATCTTCATATTTAACATGTAGACCACCATAAATACATAAAATACATAAAATACATAAAATACATAAAATACATAAAATACATAAAATACATAAAATACATAAAATACATAAAATACATAAAATACATAAAATACATAAAATACATAAAATACATAAAATACATAAAATACATAAAATACATAAAATACATAAAATACATAAAATACATAAAATACATAAAATACATAAAATACATAAAATACATAAAATACATAAAATACATAAAATACATAAAATACATAAAATACATAAAATACATAAAATACATAAAATACATAAAATAAATAAAATAAATAAAATAAAGAAAATAAATAAAATACATAAAATAATAGTTTAGCATGTCTAATTAAATTAAAATGATTATACTCTATTAAATCAGTTTGAACTATTCTACCAACTTCTAGAAAACTCAAGAGTATTCACACATGTAATTGAAAATAATTGAGCAAGAGTTTCTCAATTCACTTTGAAATGTTCTCATGATATGTGTTGTTGTGTGCTAGGAACCCCAAATCACTTTTATTTATAGGCAAGATTCCAAGTTTTTTAATTTTTGATACAACATTTAGTAAGCCAACACATATCTTTCACATGTCAAGTCAATTCTTGGTAGGTATACACATCATCATATAACAAACACGCTTTCAAGCACTTGGCATTAATGCATGAGAACACATAGTAAGCACATAATCAATACTTATCACTCA
This sequence comes from Sapria himalayana, assembly GCA_029783825.1. Classification (NCBI taxonomy): domain Eukaryota; kingdom Viridiplantae; phylum Streptophyta; class Magnoliopsida; order Malpighiales; family Rafflesiaceae; genus Sapria; species Sapria himalayana. Next base: position 1,263,141 of record JAREIK010000369.1, on the reverse strand, counting down.
TGTAAGCCAAGACATGAAAATTATACATACTAATACATGATATTCATGCAAGTAAGCATGTGATAAGCTTGTAAGTCAACATATGATATAAAAATAATTATTCATAATTATCTTTTTCAGACTTTAATGTCATTTTCATACATGATTCATTTATATTCTTATGGTTTCACTTATCTTTAACAAAGATTATCATGGTGTGTGTGTGTGTGTGTGTGTGTGTAAAGATTTATATTTACCATGTATCTAACATTTTGCAAATTAAATTTATCTCAAACATAATAACTTCATATTTATGTTTCTTGAAATAAAACACTTATATTTCTAATAATTTCAATATTCCTTTCATAGATGTCTCGTAGTGTGTGATTCCTTATAATCTCTCTTTTGTTAGTGAGAGTGGACTTGTTGAATCAAGTTTAGTAATATTAAAATAATGATTTCATACTGATATTATAAGATCAACATATAGCAATGTGTCATGGACACTCAAGCTAAGATAGTATAAAATATATGAACTAAACTTTTTTGTACATAATTACTATCAAGAATAATATTTTTAAAAACAAATAGCATGGTAATAATAATCCGAACCAACAACATGGTAGACTGATCGTCAAAAGATGGTGAATACTCTAACACTGAAAATATAAGTCAGATCCTTGTAGATGTTGGATACGTTTTCCATGGAGCTATCATTTATCATGTTGTTTAGATGGTGGGACGTGAATTTTACCTATTCTAATCATGAAGCCTCATAGCTTATATACGAGCCGAAAATATAATTTTGGGTTGAGTTTGGGAGAAGGGTAGGTAGATAAAAAAAAGATAATAATTTAAATATATAACATTTTTGATTTAGATAGAGGATATAAAACTATTAAAAATAATTAGAAAATTTTAATGTTTATAATCCCCACAATGTCATGCAATACAATAGATTTTTTTCTATCAAAAAATGTTTTATTAACTTTAATTTATGATTTTCCATAACAATATAGTTTATTATTACCATAACAATTCAACTTCTACCAAATTTATATTAACTATAATTTATACCATTAATAGTTGTGGATTATGAAGAGTTTGGGTATCTATGTAACATTGATGAATTTCTAGCCATACAAGAGTATTCTCTTTACGATAACATTCGTTAGGATACCCTTTATCCTTCCGTGTTAATAACATCATCTTTTAATACACTATAATTTTTCTTTGCTGCAATATGTTTATTTTAAACAATTTAAAAAAGTAATAAATATGAGTAGTATTGTTAGTTGAACATTGTAGATATTAGTTGAGTACGATAATTATTAGTTGTAACCTACAAGCTTGAATCTAAGTTTCATATTTCACAAAATTTGTGGTAGATATATCTTGTAATAATTAGAAATAAAGAATATAATAAAATATGAGAAGTATTATGAAAATGTATGTATCATTAATGAAACATTAATTTATAGTACTAGCAAATATATGCGAGTACTCTTTTATGTGAGTACTCTTTCATAGTTTAATATGATATAAACATATTTACTAATTAATTTTTAGTCCACAACATATATTATTAAATATTATTTCATATCTTAATAAAATAAATATAAATTATTATAATTTCAAGAATATCAATACAATATAATATAAAAATAGGAACATATCATAAAAATACGTCAAAATAAATTATAAAGAACATTAATAAGTTGTAAATAAAAATAAAAATTTCAAAACTATTAAGAATTATATTGTATTTTTATATTTTTTTTATCTTGAGAAAATAGGATGAGATGATTTATATAGATTAATAGTATTTATAGTTTATTTTTGTATTTATATGTGAATTTTTTTTAATAAATGACAATATCATTTTAAAATTTTTATTCATAATATTATATTATTGTGAGTTTTTATTTATTTTATTCGGTTGTTTTATTTTTTATGGTAATACTCGATATGTATTAATCTTCATATTTTTTTCTCAATATATATATATATATATCTATCTATCTATCTATCTATTGACATGCAGATATATGGAAGAAATTTATGATGCTTTAGCAGAACATATCTTCGCTATAGAAGCAGTAGTAAATGGCCATTCAAAGTACATTCTGCTCATGTGGAAAATGTAGAAATATAGTATTTCTTCTCTCTCTCTCTCTAAACATCATTGCTGGTCATATTTTAATTATTTGTTGAAGTTGTATGACCATATATAAATATTTGTATAATTATATATAAATAATTGTATAACTTTATAACACTTTATATAATTAAATATAACTATATTTGTAAGTATGTATGCATATATGTAAATCTATATATTTATTTATAACAAATTGTATTGAATATATCTATATATAACTATATGTTTAACTATATAAAAATATTTATAGTTATATATACTTTATGTATAATAGCATATAACTATAAATAATTATATCTTATTATATGTATTACTATAAAAGTTTTATACATAACTATATTTAAATATATAATTTACAACTTATATTTAATATACATTTGTATTTATTAGTATTCATAAATGTATTTTACTATATCTATACCTATACATAACTATAGGTATAGATATATAAAATTATATAAATAAATATATATACCTACATGTATAAATATAAGTTTAACTATATGTGTAACTATATCTATAACCACATGTAACTATATTTAATATTACATGAATAACAACATACAACATTATGTTTAATTATATGTGTATAACTATATATAAATATTTTTAAAACAAAATAAAACTTTATATAATTAAATATAACTATATTTTTTAACTATTTATACATATATGTATACATATATGCAAATCTATATACTTGTTTATAACTTTTTATATATTTATGTATAACTAAATATAACTACTCATATGAATATATATATATATAACTAAATGTTTAACGATATTTAATTTTTTATAACTATACATATTATATGTATAATAACCAATAACTATACATAATTTTATATTATTAATGTATAACCTATATTTAAATATATAATTAACAACATAATTTTATATACATTTGTATATATTAGGATAAAAATGTATTTTAGTATATCCATACCTATACATAACTATATGTATAAATATATAGAATTATTTGAACAAAGATATATACAAACATGTATAAATATAAGTTTAACTATACGTGTAACTATATGTATAATCACATGTAACTATATTTATAATTACATGTATAACAACATACAACATCATATTTAATTATATGTATATAACTATATATAAATATTATAAAACTAAATAAAACTTTATATAATTAAATATAACTATATTTTTAACTATTTATACATATATGTAAATCTATATATTTGTTTATAACATTTTATATATTTATGTATAACTAAATTTAACCACTCGTATGAATATATATATATATATATAACTAAATGTTTAATTATATAATAATTTTTTATAAATATACATTTTTATATATTACTATGATAAATATATTTTAGTATATCCATACCTATACATAACTATATGTATAAAAATATAAAATTATATGAAAAAATATATATACATACATGTATAAATATAAGTTTAACTATACGTGTAACTATATGTTTAACTACATGTAACAATATTTATAATTATATGTATAAAAACATACCACACAATGTTTAACTCTATGTGTATAACTATATATATATATATATTCTTATAACTATAAAAAACTTTATATAAATAAATATAACTCTATTTTTAATTATGTATACATATATGTATACATATATGTATACATATATGTAAATCTATATACTTGTTTATAATTTTGCATACATTTATTTATATTTACTTATAACTACTTGTATGCATATATCTATATAAAATTATATGTTTAACTATATGTAACTATTTATAACTACATTTACTATTAGTATCCTAACATATAATTATATATGGAATAATATTAATTTGTTGAACTAATTTGAAATTAAATGGAAAAAGAGATAATATCAACAATATGTAAGCACGTATCATGAGAGTATCCATTGATAAAATATAATATATTTACAAAAATATCATAATTAACGAAAAAACTAGTAATTATTAATATTATTTTAAGTATAAAAAATATTTTTATGCCTATAGAAAATTTTTTTAAAAATAATTACTAAAAAATTTGAATTTTTTCAAATATAAAAAAAATTTTTAATTTTTCATAATATTTATATGAAAAAAAATTGATATTTAAAGATAAATATAGAGATATTTACCCTTATTGAAATTTATAAGAACTAAATAATTGAGTTAAATTTATACTATTAGCTTTTAATATTTAGTCTTTATTAAATATAAAAAATATATTTTTTTCTTAATAATCATCTCACATCCAGTAATTTTTAAAATTTTATAAATTATATCAAATAATATGAAATTTTATGCTTTTAAAATAAATTAATATTATCTTCATAAAAATTAATATGGATTCTTAAAAATTTATAAACTTAAAATATATATATTTCTATATTTTTTATCATCAAGAGTATTTATAAATTTTTAGGAAAGTGGCTTGAAGACCAATAATCTTGTCAAATGTGCCTTGCTATATTAAGTTTACAAATTTTGTAGCTATTTGATTTGTTTTTTGATTTGGAAGGCCAAACATCTATTTTTTGCAATTGTTTATATATTTATTATTTAATTAATTTGATAATTAAAAATTGAAAGGTGTTTGTTTTTCGTGTGTGTCTTGCTACACTCACATTAACTTGTTAAAAATAATTTATTTAAGTAAAAAAAAAATATGAGTCTTTATGTTATATATATTTTTATTATATATTAAATGTTTTGATAATTTAAAATTAAAACATTAATGGAATTTTAAAACCTAATAAAACTTAATAAACTTAATAGTTAGAGACAACTCTAAGTCTCTAAGTCTCCAACTTAATAAAGCTAATAAAACTTAATAAACTTAATAAAACTTAATAAACTTATTCGATTTCATTCAGCATGCACAAACATAAGATGCGAATGTCCACAGAAACATATGGCTAGGGTTCGAGAAACAAAGATGCTGCATGGCATCAATGCATTGTCATAGTCATGGCATACCCATGAAAAAAAAGTTGATGTTTAAGGACTCGAAGAAATTTGCATCAAGCTAGATTTACTGAACTCCGAGGATGATAGAGATAAATCAGTGCTATCACAATAGCCTTCACTCATATTATCCATGTTGCGAGCGTGGATACGAATCAAATTGTTCTGATGAATGTTAATCGCAAGTGTATTATTTGATTAGCTCTACGTCTTTCATTATATATTTAACTTGGTATTTTGAATGTTGCATTTATATATAATTATCAGATGTTAGGGATTTTAAGTTTAAATGCAATTGAACTGATATTGCATAATTATTTGCAGGGATACATATGTAGTTTATAATTAGCCTAGGTTTGGGAGACGAGAAGGATATCACTATTAGAGGCTTAGAAGTGGTGAAGAAGTGTGAAAGAGTGTATATTGAAGCTTATACTTCTCTCCTATCCTTTTTTCTCTCATTCGATTGTAGTAATGGTGTAGGGAAAATTCACCATCCTTCGTCATTCTCATCCATCATTCTCCACCATTATTGTCCATCATCTTTATCTGCCTCATCTTCATCCGCCATCATCTTCATCTGCCATCATCATGAAGGAGTATAAGCTCTAAGATTGGTTTATATATATATCATCTTTCAACTATAGGTTGTGTTGGTTTATCTTTGTCATTTATGGTCATCTTGGGATTAATTTTTTTTGAACAAAGATAATTTTTACCAATTAAGTACATCAAATCAACTTTAAATTAGTTGAAATCGAGAATAGGTAGACAGAAGCAACCATAAGTCTAATAGAAAATCAAAAAAGTACCACTTCTAAATAGGAAATATCACTTGGCGATGACAATAGGCAAATACCTAGGAGATAGTAAAATTGGTGATTGCTTTCGTGCCTTCAGAAACAGCATGCTTAGCCAATTCCCTAGGCAAAACAAGGTGAACTACTATCTGGATCTCTCTCTAGGTGACCGTCAACTACTTGTTATATCTGGCAAATTTCAATGCCTCCTAAGCCAGCTTCTCCAAAATATCATTGATAAAACTATTCATGATCCCCATGGCCTTGCTAGAAATGCCAATGTCTGGATGCACCTGCTTCAACACTTTGAAGATGTAAATCTTGTTAGTATTGATGCTTTTTTCATATTTTTCTTCTTCTTATCAATCAATGATGTAGACGAGTCCTTTAGAAGCTTCTTTTCTGCATGTAGAGGAGCCTTCTCTACCACAAACATAGTCTTCATAGCGGGCTTTTCTCTGTCTGTTGTCTAGGGATTTTTTTTATATTGATTCTGTATTTTTTTCCTTAATACCTTATTCCGACATTATCACTCTTTCTAGTAGGTTTTTATTTTTTGATTCTCATTTGGATTATATTGTTCGGTCTCATTTCAATGTTCAGTTTGATAGGCAATTTCCATGGCAGTTACACTATCATCAATAATATCAAGTTTTTTTAGAGCGTCCCTCTTGTTTTAAGGTTCATTTCTTCTTAAAATTTCTTGAAATGTTGACACGTTATGCATATACCCAGAATAAAGTATATGAGATTCAGTTGATAAAATTTATGTGCATGTCGAAATGTAGTGGCATGAAAAATATATTAATCATATTCCACATAATAAAAATGAATATAATCACATTCAATAATTTATGAACAAATTAAACACAATTATACATCACCCACAATGTCCTTGAACATGTGTACAAACATATTTTTCATAACCTTTAGAATGGTATATCATCTACGATTCACAAATTATATGTGATTTGTGAAAATAAAATGATTTGAAAACTAACATAATATACCATTATTCAGATAATTTACAATAGGCAATGACATTCATTATTTGATAATGAAATTAAACCCAATTGCTTATGGTGGATTGCCTTGATATTTTTTTTTCCTGAAATATGAAAAAGACGTCAACATTAATATGTGCTCTCTTATAAGCTATTTTCTAACAAATATTTTTTATTAAATTATCACTATCACTTCAATTTTATATTAAATATATTGAAACACAAAATATATTAGTCTCTATCAACTAAAAACAATCTTATATGGGTTTAAATTGTTTTCAAGAAATGGATCAAACATAATGTGTATTTTGAATTTCTGTCCTACAAAAAACCAATCCAAACATCATTAGTCTTATTTCAATCAATAGGGAAATAAGAAGTTGATTTTTTTTTGTTATTTATGGATTAATACATAATTATTTTAAAAATAGGCTTTCTTTTTTAAATTCTGGTGTTAAATCAAATTAAATAAAACCATAACTCTATCAGATAACAAATAAAATCACAATAATATTTATAAAGCTCGATATATAATATATAGTTCAAAGTCTATTATATCACTCTTACATAATAAGCATTTCTTATTTGTACTGAACATACAAAATACATGTTAAATATGAAGATGTATAAGAATCTTTCTAAATAATCGAATATATTGATGTTTTTTGGAATGGAATTAAATCTAGGTAACCATTGGATAAAAGGACTTGTAATATACAATTTTTTTGATTGTTTGTTTAATTTTGATGGTTCATATTTGAAAAGAAACCAATTGTGTCATTGATATTGTTGCAAATAAAATTAATAAAAATGTAAACTATGTGTGCAATCACACATGTAACTATAATTATAATTAAAGCTTATAAAAACATATATATAATTATATGGTTAACTATATATGTATAACTATTTATAAATATTTGTATAACTATTTATAAATATTTGTATAACTATATAAAACTCTTTATAACTATATTTAACTATATTTGTAACTATATAAACTATTTTTATAATTATATCAAACTATTTTTTTAACTATATAATAATTTACAACTATATGTATAATTCTATATAACTATATTTCTAACAAAATATAATATATGTATAATAATATATAACTATATAAAATTGTATTTTACTATATGTATAACTATAAAAATGTTATATATAACTATATCTTTAACTACATACATAGTTAAAACTATATGCATAATTAAATAAAATTATATATAACTCTATTTATAACAAAACATACTAAAGGTATTAGAACATATAACTATAAATAATTGTCTTTTACTATATGTATAACCATAAAAATATTATACATAACTATATTTAAATAAATAATTTACAATATATATTGAATATACATTTTTATATATTAGTATATAAAAATGTATTTAACTATATCTATACCTATACTTAACTATATGTATAAATATATAAAATTATATGAAAAAATATATATACCTACACATATAAATAAAAGTATACCTATATGTATAACCACATGTAACTATATTTATAATTACAGGTAAAACAATATACAACATTATGTTTAACTATATGTGTATAACTATTTATAACTATTTGTATAACTATATAAAACTCTATATAATTAAATATAACTATATTTGTAACTATGTATACATATATGTAAATCTATATATTTGTTTATAACTTTGTATATATTTATTTATAACTACTTGTATGAATATATCTATATATAACTATAAGTTTAACTATATGTAACAATTTATAACTATATATACTATATGTATAATAACATAAACTATATGTATTTGTATTTTATTATATGTACAACTATAGAACTTTTATATATAATTATATGCATAATTAATATATTTAAAACTATATATAACTATATGTTTTACAATTCTAACTATTTTTATAAATAAATGGATGACAACATATAACTATATATAACTTTTTAAAACTATATATATAACTATATATTTCTATGTATAATTATTTATAACTATATTTTTAACTATATGTATAATAGTATATGATGACTATATATAACTAAGTGTTTAACTATTATTACTAAAAAAAATATTTTACCAATCAAATTTTAGCAATGTATTGAATCAATTAATAACTACAAACATAATACATCAAAATTTTAATATGGAGTTTTCCAACTAATTTAATATTAGATTACCATATGATATTTTTCAAATGATGAGATTAAACTCTTTTGATTACCACTAGATCCAACAAAAGGCTTGGCTTATCCTCTTAGTGCTAGAAAGAGCACGTTAGCTACTAAAGTTGTGAGACACACAAATAAATTTTGGTCTCATGCAGATGCAGCCTCAATCTGATTGAAGCCATCAGACATTGCTATGGTCCTTCCTATGGATGGGTTCCATCTTTGTCGATCTCTACTGGATCAAAAAGAGGTTGAGCTTCTATTATATTCATGTATTTAAAAATATTTTATTTTTGTCTTCTCTCTCTCTCACTCTAAAACAGCATTGCTATCCATCTTTTAGATATGTGTAGAAGTTTTTGTGGTCATCAATCTAGTTAAGCTGAAAAAGACCTCAGAATTAATATTTGCTCTCTTTATTAGCTATTTTATAACAAATATTTTTTATTAAATTATCACTATCACTTCAATTTATATTAAATATATTAAATAATGTGTTTTCAGCTTTGTTCTCGACACTCTTATTTCATGCAGATTTGCATTGTTGTTGATCAGGTTTGCATCTACTTTTTATTGTTCATCGATGGAATTAAACTATTGAATTATTAATTGCCATAATGATTGCTAATGAAATTCAATTAAATATGTTCATTCTGTTTGTTCTCCTTCTCTTGCATGTTTGTAGTTTCATGGATGACAACTAGCTGAACATGAGGAACTTGGACTATTACAAGCCATCTTTCAAGGGGCATCTTGGTCTGTAACTGATATCTAGCATGGAAAACCACGATACAAAGCCTTTCTTATCGGGACGTGATCTTAACAACTTTATCATTAATGCTAACAATCCATTCCATCTTCATGAATGCGTTATCTCCAACACTTCTCTTGCACTACAAAACATGAGAGATGACTGGATAAACTAGAGAGATAAATCTTTGAACATGTTTCCCCCAAATAATTTTTATCCTATTCTCATAGAAACTTTCGGAGCTCAACCATTGTAGATTCTACACCAACATGATTCTTTGCGAGATGAAAGGATTTGTAAGATCAATCAACCAAGCCATGATGTACAAGGTAGCCAATCCAAGAGAAAGCAAAGTGGGGATTAGCCAAGAAAATCAAAACCTAAAAAAACTGAGGAAACCAAAGGATCCAAACTCCATTCATGTTCCATATTTGAAAGCTCCAAAGAAATGCTTGGATGTGGCCATCAATAGCAATGACATGGATATCTCTTGCATTTCCATATTAGTCTGCACTTGCACAGGCAAGTCTCAGCAATGCTATTGATGGGGTTGTGGTGGGTGCCAATTCACATGCTGCACAATTAGCACATCGATCTATCTCCAATTGATGAGCATTAAAAGAAGAGCAGAAAGAATAGCTAGGAGGAAGATGAGGCAAAATGCCTTGTTATATGAAGTTTGCAAATTTTGTAGCCATTTGCTTTTTTTTTAAATATTTGGAAGACAAAACATCTAATTTTTGAAGTTTTATTCCTCTTTTTTTTTTCTTTTAACGTGTATTATTTTTATGGAGTGCATATTGTTTTTATGAAGTGCATATTGAATTATTCTACAATTACGTTGATGCATACATTGAAGTAACGGTCCTTGCTTTGAACCAAGAGAGGAACCATATGTCAGTAGAAGCTACAGGGTTGATGGACTAATACAATGAAGCTAAGCAATCAAAATCATTGGTGCAAGGACACAAAGAGGGGAAAAAATATTCTAAGAAAGCTGCATGGGAGCATGGTGTTGTGGGGGGTGGTGGAGCAGAGCAACCCCCTTATAGGCCTTGAGATCGGAAGAGATTTTATGTTGCAGGGAGGTAGGGTGCGATCTTTAATGTGCCAAGCCTGGCTCGTGGCTTGTCTTCTAGGTTTTCCACTAAGAGTTTTTAGATATATTTTCTAAAATTAAAATAATATTTGCATTTCTTATTAATGTTGATAGTTATGTTTTGTGTCTATTTTGTGAAGTATAAATGGAATAATACTTTACCTATTATTATATATCTATATATATACCTATTGTTCTATATATATAAGACATCCATATATACTATAGTGTATATGTATATATACTATAGTATATATGTACATATATACTCAGTATATGTACATATACACTATAGTAATAAATGTACATATATACTATATATAACTATCTTATTAATGAGGCATGCCTGGCACACACAGTTACACTTTGAGAGTGATATAGAGGTTATCATCCTATGAGTTGTCATAAAATAACATGTTATATAAGGACATTGTTTGTATGAGGTTATCCATCATGTATGTTATATTTATTTTTTGTTGTGTGATTTAATGTTTTACATGGTATCAAAAGCGACCCCAAGGAAAGCTAAATTTAGGGGGGGTGTGTCGGAAAGAGCGGTAAACACTTAGAAGGAGTGCATCCATTATGCACTAGCTACCATGATTACCAATGCATTTTGTGCTTTGCAAATCTTTGCACGATCACTGTATGTTATCGAAACCATCACACTCTCATTGTGTGTTATTGAAATCATTGCTCACAAGGTTTAGGCCTCTATTCCAACTACATTAATGCCTTATGTGACCAATATGGGTGGATGTTGTTGAATCTTAGTTTAATGAGCCATATCAATTGCTCTAAGACCTCAAATACAAGCAAGAAGTGAAATATTGATTTCTCTGTGAGCTCATAATAGGCTTGGCATAGCATCGAGCTATGAAAGTTTTTGTTTTTTTGTTTTTTTTTTGTTTTTTTTTGTTTTATTTTTTTGTTTTTTTTGTTTTTAATTTGATTTGGTTGCTTGGATATAGACCCTTCTTATCAAGGAAAACCAGATTACATCAGTGACAAATTACATGCATTGAAACAGTGACGTTGTGTAGAGAAGCTAGATGGGCTATTATAATGGCAACAGAGTGTAGGTAAGACATCTACTCGAACATCATGATAGGTGATTTGACAAGCATCCTGATGAAGTATATTTGGTATTCTTGCTGATTGAACTCATGTTATTATGGTTAGAGTAACATTTGTTCACAATAGTATTGAGATAAGATTTCGTTGATGATGATAATGAGAGTTTAAAAGAAAAATTGTATGAAGTAGTAATCAAGTTTTATTGATTTATTATAATTTTTTGTGTACACAAGATATTCATAGATTTTTTGCTTTCGTAAATGATATTAATACTAGCTTTTAATATCTCGTGCATCGAAGCAAGATTAACTATTGATTCTCACAACCATCAAATATTCTTTCAAATGGTCATTTATTTTTAATAAAAAAAGAAGTCTTACAGTTTTCACAAGCAAAAAAACTTAATAATAAATTTTAGATCATGTAGGATATGTAGATTAGAAAAAAAATTTGATTTTTGGTAATGACCATTTTGATGCATCAATGGTTCAGTTGAATTAGAAAGGTACAATATATGGACAAGATAAAGAAATATGAAAAGATAGGAAAATAGTGTGTGCATGTGTGTGTGTGTGTGTGTGTGTGTGCGTGTCTGGATGCATAGAGTTTTACTATATTTATGCTGTATGCATGTTTATTGCATATATACATGCCTATGCAATTTTAAGTAAATGCATAAAAATATCTGATGCATACGTGCATGATAGCACCGTTCATTTGTTTTTTTATTGCTGAATGTTGCAGACCATCCGCATTAATCCCAAGTCTTTTCTTAACAACTTGATTGGGAAGACAGTCTTTGTAAAATTCAAGTGGGGAATGGAATACAAAGGTGAGCTACCTTGTGTTCTTTTCCTGTTCATTGTATTTTTTTTCTCAATTTTTTATTTTGTTTCTTTCAGGTTTTCTTGCTTTGGTGGATTCTTATATGAACCTACAAGTGTAAAAATTCAATACTACGTAGCCTATTGTCATTTCAACTTTCTTTTCCTTTTTGTTTGGCATTTATAACGAGTTTTGTATGGAAATAATATGTTTTAAATAAAAAATCCAAAATATAATGCTAGTTTGAAAAATATTACCAAACTAATGCATCTGTAAATAGCATGGCATTTTGAGTTGTTGTGAATGATGGTCATTGCAATGCTATTGAATTTTAAAAATCAAAGGCCGACATTGTGAATGCCACCTATTAAATTTTAAAAATTTTATAATGCAAGTATTGGGAATAACGAGAGTGTGTGTGGTATCCAACATAGTGAAAAACAAGGTTGAGCGTGCCATATCTGTGGATATTTGTTCAAAAAGTACATCCACCACCCTGGCTGCCGCTGCAAATTTCACTCTAGTTCTCAAGAATTCATACCTAAAAGAAGCCATAAAACCTCTCACCGTAGACAATTTTTTCTCTTCCATTTCTTTTTTTCAGTCAATTTGAAGTATTGGGGGAAGGACTTAAGCTAGCCATTAGAAACACTAACAATGAACGAAGATATGATGAGGGTTTTACAGGTAATGGAGAGGACGAAAAGAAACATCGTGATTATGAGAGAGTGTGTAGCAAGCATAGAAAGCACAGTAAGAAATATATACATAGATAAATATATAGTGATAGATAAATATATCTACAAATAGAGAGATAAATAGATATATGCACAGATAGATATACATATAGACACATATATAGAAAGCCAGATCGACAAATAAATAGATATACACAGAGACATATAGAAAGAAAGATAGATATATATGTATATAGATTGATAGATATATATACAGATAGATAGATATATAGATATAAAGGTAGATAGACATAAAGAAAGAATGATAGCAACATATATAGATAGATACATAGGATTATAGATAGATAGATAGATAGATAACCATATAGATAGATAAAAATATATATTGATTGAAGATAGAGAGATATATAGATAGACAGATCAAAAATAGAAAGATAGAGAGAGAGAGAGAGATAGAAAGACATATAAACAAATAGATTGATTTAATTGCTAGATAAACAAATAAATAGATTTATAGATAGATAGATCGATATATAGACAAATAAAAAGATAGATAGAAAGACAAATAAGCAAATAGGTAGATAGATATATAGATAGAAAAGAATAAAAAGAGATAGACAAATAGTTAGATATACAAATAGACACATAGACTAAAAGACTAATAGACTAAAAGAAAGTTAGATACTTTGAAAGATAGATAGAAAGATAGATAGATAAATAGCTAGGTAGGTAGATAGATACATAGATAGTAGATAGTTAGATAGATAGTTAGATAGTTAGATAGTTAGATAGATAGATAGATAGAAAGATAGAAGATAGATAAATAGATAGATAGATAGACAGATAGATAGATAGATAGATAGATAAGCACAAAGATAGTTAGATAAATAGTTTGATAGACAAATAGATAAATAGACAAATATATAGATACATAGATAGATAGATAGATAGATAGATAGACAGATAGATAGATAGATAGATAGGCAGATAGATATATAGATAGATAGATAGATAGATAAGCACAAAGATAGTTAGATAAATAGTTTGATAGACAAATAGATACATAGATTGATAGATTAAAAGATATTTAGATAACTATACAGATAGATAGCTAGATAGATAGACAAGTAGATAGATAGATAGATAGATAGTTAGTTAGTTAGTTAGTTAGTAAGATAGTTAGATAGTTAGATAAATAGATAGGTAGATAGATAGGAAAAAAGACATATTAAAAGATTGACATATAGATGGATAGACACATAGACTTATAGATTGTAGACTAATAGAAAGATAGGTAAATAAAAAGATGGACATTTTGATAGAAAGATGATCAACAAATATATAAATAGATTGATAGATAAATAAATTGACTAATAGATAGATAGACAGATAAACAGATGGATAGATAGTTAGTTAGTTAGACATATAATTAGATAGATAGACAGAAAGATAGATATACATACAAATTGATAGATATACATATTGATAGATGGATATATATATATCGATCGGTCGATTTATTGGTAGACATATTGACACAAAATTAGTTAAACAATTAAATAGATAGACAGATAGATATTTACATATATTGATAAGTAGACATATAAACATATAAAGAAATAGATAGTTATATAGATTGACATATATAAAGAAAGATGTCTATCTATCTTTCTATATGTCTATCTATCTATCTTTCTATGAGTATATCTATTTATCACTTTATCTATATTTCTTTCTATCTATCAAACTATATTTCAATCTTTCAATATATATGTCTATCTATCTATCTCTATATATATCAATTTGTATATTTGTGTATTAGTCATCCAATAACTCTAACTGTATATATATCTTTCAATCTATCTATCTTTCAATGTATATATTTATTTGTCTATCTATCTATATATATCTAGTAATCTTTCTATATGTATCTTTATCATTCAGTGTATTAATTTATCTTTCTATCTATCTATCTATCTATATATTTATTTATCTATGTAAAAATTAGTGTATGTGTCAATCTATCTTTTAGTCTATTAGTCTATGTGTCTATCTATCTATTTTTCTGTCTATCTATATATTTATATGTCTATTTATTTTTCTATATATTTGTATAATTTTCTATCTATTTATCTGCCTATCTATTTGTCTATCAGATTATGTCTATCTGTATATCTATCTATATGTCTATTTGTATAACTGTCTATCTATCTTTATATGGGTTTATATTTGTTGTGTCTATCTATTTATCTATCAATCTATATAACTGTCTAATTATATTTTTGTATAATAATCTATCTATCAATCTATATATATATATATATCATTCCATCTATCTATCTATCTATAATTTTTTATCTATATGTCTATCTATCTTTCTATCTATATGTCTATATGTCTATAAATCTAATTCTGTATCTCCCTATTCATATATGAGTCTATACGTCTATAATAATATATATCAATCTGTCTGTCTATTTATCTGTCAATATATCTATCTTTTTATTTGTCTATATGTCTATCTATCTTTCTATCTATTTATCTATATTTGTAACTCTCTAACTATCAATCTGAATTTTTGTCTATCTGTCTATCTATCTATATTTCTTTATATGTATTTGTCTATTTATCTATCTATCTATCTATTTGTCTATCTGTCTTTCTATCTATTTGTTATTTATTTGTCTATCTGTCTATTTGTCTATATGTCAATCAATCTATATATCTATCTATTTTTCTATCTACCTATCTATCAATCAATCAATCTTTCTATCTATATATTTATCTATCTATCTATATGTTTATTAGTTTATAAGTCAATAAGTTTATATGTTTATCCATTTATTAGTCTGTATATCTATTTATATGTCCTATCTATCTATCTATCTATCTATTTAACTATCTGTCTATCTACTAGTTTATCAATCAATCTATGTATCTATCTATTTATCTTTCTATTTATCTATATATTAATTAATCTATTTGTCTATCTGTCTACCTATTTTTTGTCTATAAGTCTATCTATCTAGATATCTATATGTCTATCTATCTATATTTTGGTCTATCTATTTATCTATTGGTTTATCTGTCTAATTATCTATTTATTTATTTGTTTATCTATCTATTTGTCTATTTATTTCTCTATCAATCTATAAATCTATCAATCTATGAATTTGTGAATCTATCAATCTTTCTACTTATCAATTAGTCTATCAGTCTATAAGTCAATGTGTATATCCATCTATCTGTGTTTCTATCTATCTATTTGCTTAACTTTCTATCTATTTATCTTCTATCTCTCTATCTATCTATAGGTCTATTTTTCAATCTATCTATCTATCTATCAATTTTCCTATTAATCTTTTAAATTGTCTATCTACCTATTTGTCTATCCACCTATCTATTTATGTACCTATCTGCCTATCAAATTATATATATATATATATATCTATCCATCTATCTATTTGTCTATGTATCTTTTTATCTATTTGTCTTTCTAACTATTTGTCATTCTATCAATCTATTTTGTATTTATATATCGATCTATGATTCTATCTATATATTTGTTTATCTTTATATATATTTGTCATTTATATTTATATCTATTTACTTTTCTATATATCTATCTTTCTATCTATCTTTCTATCTAAGTTTCTATCTATATATCGGTCTATTTATCTATTTCTCTATTGGTATATCTATTTTTCTAATTGCATATATATCAATCTATTTGACTATATGTCTATCTATTTATCTCTTTCTATCGATATATATGTCTATCTATCAGTTTATCTATCAATCTAACTATCTATCAATCAGCCTATTTGTCAATCGTGTATCTATCTTTCAATTTATCTTTCTTTCTATTTATTTGTCTAACTGACTACTTGTATACCAATATATCTATCTATATATATATATATATATATATTTATCTCTCTATCTATTTGAATATATTTCTATCAATCTACATGCTATCTGTCTATCTATCTATCCATCTTTCTGTATTTCTATCTATATGTCTATTTGTCAATGTGTCTATGTGTCTATGTGTCTTTGTGTAAATTTATTTCTATATCTATATATATTTTATATTTATGTCTATCTATCTATCTATATATCTGATATATGGCTATCTATCTATCTATATATCTGATATATGGCTATCTATCTATCTACCTATCTTTTTATAGGTATATAGATCTATATGTCGATCTATCTATCTAAATATATGTTTATATCTCTATCTATCTGTCTATATATTTTATGTTTATATGTAATTAGTCTATCTATCTAATGTTTATATGTATATATGTAGTTAGTCTATATGTGTATATTTCTATTTGCTTATCTATCAATCTTTTTATCTATCAATTTATCTATCTATCTATCTGATTATCTATTTATGTGTCTATGTGTATAAATTCTATCTATTTGTCTATTTTACTATTTGTCTATCTAGCTTTCTGTATATTTTAAAATCTATCTATCTATCTAAGTATTAGTTTATATGTCTATCTATCTATTTGCCTATCTTTCTATATTTCGGTATCTATTTTTCTATGTCTATTTGCCTATCTTTCTATCTTTGTACCTATCAAACTATCTATCTTTCTATCTATCTATTAGTCATTCAATCAATCTATTTATAAAAACATACACTCACACACACAAACACATACACACACACACACACACACACACACACACACACACACACACACACACATATATATATATATATATATCCATCTATCTATTTTTTATCTATCTATCTATTTATCTATCTATCTATCTATCTATATGGGTATCTATCTATCTATCTAGTTGTCTATATAGCTTTCTATCTATTTATCTATTTGTCTATTAGTCTATCTTTATGTCTATCTATCTATATCTCTATCTGTCTATATATTAGTCTATCTATCTATTTATCTATCTATCTGCCTACCTATTTATCTATCTATCTATCTATCTATTTGTCTTTTTGTCTATCTATCTATCATCTATCTATTTGTCTGTCTATATGTCAATCTATCTTTTGTCTATCTATTAATTAATTAATCTATCTATCTATAAGTCTATCATTTATCTATCTATCTGTCAATCTATCTATCTATTTGTCAGTCTCTTCATATGTATATTAGTCTACCAATCTATAAGTTTATGTGCCTATCCATCCATTTATCTATCTATATGATTATCATTCTTTCTATATCACTATTTAACTATCTTTCTATCTATCAGTCTATAAATCGATCTATTAATCAATCTATCTGCCTATCTATCTATCTTTTAATTTGTATATATACATATATATGTCTATCTATCTATATATATATCTTATTTATCTATTTGATAATCTTTCCATCTGCCTATCTATCTATATGTCTGTCTGTCTGTCTATCTGTCTATCTATCTATCTATCTATTTATATGTCTATCTGTCTATCTGTCTATCTGTCTTTCTAAATAACTATATACCTATCTTTCTCCATATCTGTCTATCTATCAATCTAAATTTCTACTTATCTATCTATCTATCTTTCTATTTATCTAACTATTTGTTTATTTGTCTATTTGTCTATTTTTAAATCAATCTTTTTGTCTATCTATCAATCTAATTTGATTTTATCTATCTGTCTTTCTGTCAATATATCTATCTATCATTCTATATATTTGTCTATCTGTAAATTTATCTAGTATCTATATGTCTATATGTCAATCTATGTTTCAATCCTTTTATCAATTTATCTCTCTATCTATATGAATATCTTTATATTTGTATATCTATGTTTCTATTTAACTATCAAATTTTCTTTTATCTGTATATATATATATCTCTCTCTATCTATCTATCTACATATATGTCTATTTGTCACTCTGTCTATATATATATTTATCAATCTATATATCTATCTATCTGTATATCTCTTTATGTGTTTATTTGTTTATCTATCTATCTACCAATCTATATATTGTCTATCTATCTTTATGTCTATCAATCAGTATGTGTGTGTGTGTGTGTGTATATATATATATATATATATCTATCTATATCTCTATCTATTTATGTATCTTTCATTTTATCTATTTGTCTATCAGTCTGCTTGTATATCTACCAATATGTTTATCTATCTATCAATTTATCTATCTATCTATCTTACTATTTATTTATCTCTCTATTTGTCTATCTATCTATCTATCTATGTATCTATCTATCAAACAGTCCTTCTGATTATTAGTCGATGAGTACGGTCAGCTACATTCTTTGATATTGCCATTTTTGTCTCATGCTGAGTACTGTCAGCTATAACTTGTAGTGGTTAATGTCATTTGATGGTATGAATCACAGAAAGCCTAACTGTTGGGGAGGTCATCAGGCTATGTGCACATGGTACCCTCTGGTGTGGGAAAAGCCAATACCTTTCTAGATAAGTGGTAAAACTCTAGGAGTAGAACCCGGCCCATTCTATGGATCTTTGTTTGGAATGTACAGATTCCTGAATAGTAAACCTTATTTCTGTCTTTCAAACCTCTAAATCTCATTTGATATTATTGTTCATATTGCCGCTATTTGTTGCATAACCTATGTGTGGTGATTGATTGATTGAGCAAAACCATCCTTGTGAGCGAGCTTTGAGTGCCTAGCCTCACAAGTATGGTTAAATATTTTTATTCACTGAGTTATCTAACCCCCGATGACTTCCTCTTTTTCAAGGTAGACTGAGAAAGGAGAATCTGAGCATTTCTTGACCAATTGTATTCTATTTGAAACATGTAATGAATTATTATTTTGTTTATTTGGTGAATAAGTGTCTTAGTTTCTAAAAGGCTCCATGGTGAATTATCTTAAATATTGTGTTAATTATTTGGTTAAATCGATAAATTTTGAAAAGTTGAGTGGGATAAATTTTGCTTTTGATGAAATCTTATTTGATATTTTTGATGAGACCATTGAGGTCATTTTTGTTAGTGGAGACCATGGAGGTCAATAGGATTTGAATTAGAAATTATTTATATTTTGTTGAATTGAAATGAGATGACCATGGAGGTCGATATTATGCTGAGTTAAAAATGATTTTATTCTGCTGATTTGAAATGAGATGACTACGGAGGTCTATTCGTCATGTTATTTGAGATGATATCATGATATGAGATTTTGAGTTACTGGTTAGTAGTTTTTAGATTGATATTGTGAATAATAAATGTAGACTTTTGTTATAGAAATGAATAGGTCATGCTGAATATTTGGTAGAGATTATGGGGCTTAGGCTAGCTATGGGTTTTAGATGTCCTTAAGCCTACCCATTCCCTAGTGCCAGTCACATCCTAAAAAAAGTGGGATGTGACACTGTCTATCTATATTTGTCAATTAATCTATCGATCTATGTATATATCTATCTGTCTGTCTATCTATCTATCTAAATATTTATTTGTCATTAATTTGTCTATGAATCTTTCTATCTTTTTATCAATTTGTCTATCAATGTGTCTATAAGTATATATATCAATCTATTTATCTATGTAACTATCAATCCGTCTATCAAAATATCTATCAATCTATATATCTATCTATGTGACAATCAATCCATCTATCAAACTATCTATATATTTGTCTAAATATTAGTCTTTCTATATATTAATCAATTTGTTTATGTAACTAACTATCTATCTATCTATATTTATAACAATATGTCTATCTGTCTATATATCTAACTATCTATCTGTCTATCTATCTATTTATAAATGTAAAATCAATCAGTCTATTTATCTGTCTATCTATATATATATATCTTTCTTTACATTTGTGCACCAATATATCTATGTTTGTCATTCAATATATTTGTCTCTCTAACTTTCATTCTATCTATCTATCAGTCTGTGTATTTTTCTATCTATTTATCTATCTACCTATCTATTTACCTACCTATCTTTCTTTCTATCTAACTATCTATTCATATGTTTGTCTATCTATTTGTATATCTACCTATCTATTTATCTTTCTATCTATCTTTTAATCTATATGTCTATCTATTTGTCTATCTATTACTTTATTTATCATATATTATCTATCTATCGATCTATCTATTTATTTATGTATTTGTCTATATATCTAATTATCTGTATGAATGTGTATCCTTTTGTCTGTCTATCAATATTTTTATCCATCTATCTATCTATCAGTCTGTCTGTCTATCTTTTTATGTTTTTGTGTTTCTATCTTTCTATATATATATATATACATACATTAAACTGTCTATCTATCTATATAACTATATGTCTATCTATCTATGTATCTATCTATCTAACAATCTATCTATCTATTTGTATGTCTATCTATCTATCTATATGTTTATATATCTATCTATTTATTTATCTATCTATATATCTATATGTCTATCTATTTATATAAAACTATCTATCTATCTAACTTTATACATACATACATATATATATATATATAATCTATCGTTCTATCTATCTATTTATCTATATAACTATCTAAATGTCTATCTATGTGTATATCTATTAGTCTATATATATATATATATCTATCTATATTTTTATTTATGTATCTGTCTATATTTATATCTATCTATCTATCTATTTATCTATGTATCTATATATCTAACTATCTATCTATTTGTCTAACTATCTATCCATCTATCTATCCATATAGCTATCTATATATATGTCTAATTGTCTATCTATCTATCTACCTATTTATCTATTTAACTATATGTCAAACTATCTATTTATTTATCTATCTGTCTTTCTATCTTTTTGTATATATATATATATTTATTTATTTATATATATATATTTATTTATTTATCAATCTATCTATCTATGTCTAACAATCTGCCTATATTTCTAACTATCTTTCATTCTATCTATTTGTCTATCTATCTATCTCTCTATCTATCATTCTATATTTCTATCTTTCTATTTGTTTATATATCTATCTATCTACCAATCTATGTATCTAACAATCTATTATTCTATCTATAAATCTAATTATCTTTTGATAGATCTTTCTATCTATCTAACTATCAATTTTTTTATCAAACTATCTATAAATTTGTCTATAAATCTTCCTATCAATCTATCTATCTATTTATCAGTTTATATATCAATCTTTCTATCAATCCATCTGTCGATCTGTCGATCTATCTATGTATCATTTTGTTTATCAATATTTCTATTTATATGTACTTCTATCTATCTGTATTTCTATCTTTCTATTTTGTTAGTCAATTTATATGTATGTATGTTTATCAATTTATCTGTCTATTGATTTGTCAGTCTTTCTATCTATGTATTTGTCTATCTATTTGTTTATCTCTCTCTCTCTCTATCTATCTTTATGTTAATTTATCTATCTATCCATTTGTTTATCTATCACTATATATATATGTCTATCTACCTGTTTATCTATCTTTCTATCTATCTTACTATCTATCTATCTATCTGTATATCTTTTTGACTTTTTATATGTGTATCTATTACGTTATCTATCTATCTATATTTTTGTTTGTCTATATCTCTACCTATATATCTATGTATTGATCTATATATTTATTTATCTGATCAACATGTCTATCTATCTATATGTATGTCTATCTATCTATATATATTTTTATATTAATATCTATCTATCTATTTGTGTATCTATCTATCTATATATCTATTTATCTATCTATCTATCTGTTTATTTATCTATCAATCTATATTTATATCAAACTATCTATTTATCTAATAATCTATCATTTTGTTTCTATATCTATCTATATTTTTATCTATCTTTCTTTCTATCTGTTTGTCTATCTATATGCCTATCTATATTTTTATCTATCTAACTTTCTATTTGTATATCTATCTATCTATTTCTCCATCTATATATCTGTCTATCTACCTATCTATGTGTATGACAATCTATTCACCTATCTATCTAATAATCTATCAATCTATATATTAATCTATTGATTTTCATATAAAATGGACTATCAATTTCTCTATAAATCTATCTATAAATCTTTCTATCAATCTATCTATAAATATTTCTATTAATCCATCTATCTATCTATTGATATATATAACTATCAATCTATCTATCAATCTTTCTATTTATCTGTCTATCTATCTTTCTTTCTAAGTTTGCATATATTTGTTAATTTATTTGTCTTTCTGTCTATCAATCTATATGTTTGTAAATATGTTAGTCTTTTTATCATTCTATTTTTCTATCTATTTGACTATATATCTCTATATCTTTCTATATGTCAATCTAACTGTCAATTATCTCTCTATCAATCTCTCTACCTATCGATGTTTCTATATGTCTATCTACGTGTCTATCTATCTTTCTATATATATATATATATATATATATATATATATCTATATCTATATATCTATATATCTATCTATCTATTTTTTTTTAAATATTATTTATTAATTATCATCCTCTCTTTTGGCGGAGGAATACCATTTGTACAATCTACGTCTACCCCTTTCCCTTTTACACTCATTCTTAATAACTAGAAATAAAAGACTTTCCTAAAATTCTATATCCAATAATCTATTTTCCTATACTTTTAGATAGATCTTTTCCTTTTCTTGAATATAACCTCTTTTATCTCTCTTTGTTATCATTTGTGTGGAACGTGATAGATATCCTTGAATGCACAATCTTCTTGCCATATTTCTATCTTCAATATCATATTTGTTTCAATCTTGTGGCAACTTGGAATTTCTTGCATACAACCAGAAATTGTTTATGTTATTGCACCCAATTCCCTCCTTTCCCTTATGTTTTAAAACATCATAGTTCAAGAGGTTTCCCTTCTTATCGTTTCTGGTGTCTTTTCCATTGTTCCTGTAATCTCTTTGCTTTTGTATCTTTATCTATTGCTAGACTTAATCTTGATGTGATATTACAGCATACCGTTGAATCCAACCATGTATCCTTTGTTCTTTTTCCATGTCACTTTGAGACAGACTTCTTTACTAACTTGTAGACTTACATACATAATACAGACATCACATAAAAAGCCCTTTATAACACAAACTTTAACACGGACTTTAACACAGACCACCTTTGACTCATTTAATTCTTAAAATAGGCATAAAAAGCCCTTTATAACACAGACTTCCAGACCAATCAAGCAAAACCGAAATATATAGACTCCCATGACATAAACAGCTAAACCAATAAGCATAACCATATTGTCCAGCTTTGCTCTGTTCTCTTTCTTATATCTGCAAAAAAGATAGCCTACATTCCTAACATTTATATTCCTGTCCCTAATCTGTCCCATTTTATAGAATAATTTTATTACCATATCACCTTCTTAACCATTCTGTGTAAGTGGGAATTTCCCCTCAAGGTAGGGTAAATTCTTTAACATATCTATCTATCTATTTATTTATCTATCTATTTATATATCTATATCTTTGTTTGTCTATCTTTCTGCCTATCTATCTGTCTATTGATAATTATATCTATCTGTCTATAAATATCTCTATCTTTCTATTTATTTATCTATCTGTCTATCTATCTAATTGACTATTTATTTACTTATTTCTCAGCCAATTTATAAGACTATCCATCTAACTATTTTTTATCTATCTATCTATCTATCTATTTTTATATCAAACTCTTTATTTATCTATCTTTCATTTTGTCTATCTAACTATTTATATTATTATCTATCTATCTTTCTATTGATTTGTCTATCTATCTGTCCATCAATCTTTTTATCTATCTAACTATCTTTCTATTTATCTATCTATCTGTCTATCTATTTCACTATATATCTCTCTATCTACCAATATATGTTTATGTTTATCTATTCATCTATTTATATATCTATATAATAATATATCTATCGATCAATCTATCTATCTATATATCAATTTTTTATCAAACATTCCATAAATGTGTCTAAAAATCTTTCTATCAATCTGTCTATCATTCTTTTAATCAAACCATATATATATATATCTATAGATCTATGTGTCTATAAATCTGTCTATCAATCTTTCTTTTTATCTATCTATCTATCTATCTTTCTTTCTATATTTCTTTCTGTTTTTTAATTTATCTGTGTATTTATCTATCAAACTTAATGTTTATCAATTTGTCACTCTATCTATCTATCTATCTGTCTGTCTATTTGTTTATTAGTCTATCTTTCTAACTTTGTATCTATGTACTTATCTATTTATCTTTCTATTTGTCTATCTATATATCTCTCTGTCAATATTTATGCCTATATATCTATATATGGATCTATCTTTCTATCTGTATATCTATATGGCTATCTATCTATCTATCAATCAATATTTCTATCAATCTATCTATTTTTCTATGTATATAACTAATTATCTTTCTTTGTTTCTTTCTATTTGTATGTCAATTTATCTGTGTGGCTGTCTATCAATATGTTTGTATGTATATATGTTATTCTTCTATATGTCTATATATCTGTCTAACTATTTGTCTATATATATATATATATATATATATATATATATATGTCTATTTATTTATCATTTTATCAATCTATCTGCCTATCTATATGTCTATAAATCTGTCTATCTAAGTGTTTATCTATCTGTCAATCTATCACCCCATCTATCTGTTTATTATTTTTCTATCTATCTATCTTTCTATTTATCTATTTTTCTATCTTTCTTTCTGACTATATATCTACCTGTCTATCTATTTATCTATCTATCTATTTAGTTATCTATCTGTATGTCTATCTATCTATCTCTTGATCTATCTATATATTTATCTATCTAACTATATGTTTATCAATCAATGTATCTATTTATTTGTCTATCTATTTGTCTGTCTATCTATCTATTTGTTTATCTATTTGTCTTTCTATTGATATGTATATATATATATATATATATATATCTATATCTATTCGTCTCTCTATCTACATATCTATCTATTTATATATCTCTGTTTTATCTATTTATTTGTTTATCTATCTGTCTATCTATATATCTAGCTATCTATTTATATGCCTATGTACCAAGCTATCTATGTCTATAATTATCTATCAAACTATCTATCGATCTTTCAATTTATCTATCTCTCTATCTATCTATCTTTTTATCTATCTGTCTATCTATCGATCGAATAATTTATCAATTTATCCATATTACTATCTATCTATATATCCATCTATATAAATATTTGTCTATCTATCTATATATATTTCTTTCTATCTATATTTTTATTTATCTTTGTGTCTATCTATTTCTTTATCTATTTGTATATCAATATATCTATCTATTTGCTTTTCTATCTATCTACCTATGTATCTAATTGTTTATCTATCTATCCATCTTTATATCAATTTACAAATCTATTTTATCTACCAAAATGTCTATCCATCTATCATTCTATCTTTCAATATTTCTATCAATCTATCTATCCATTCATCTATCTATCTATCTATTGTGTATCAATCAGACTTTTAATCTATCTATCTATTTGTCTATCTATCTATCTATCTATCTTTTTGTCTATCTATATATCTATTTATTTATCAATTTATCTATCTTTTTGTTAATTAATTTATTTATCTCTATGTCTGTCTGTCTGTCTTTTTGGCAGACTTTTTATCTGTCTATTTATCTCTCTATTAGTCTATATATCTATCTATCTAACTATCAACTATCTATCTATCTATTTATCTATCTATCCATCTATCTATCTATCTATATAATAATCAATTGATCTATCTATCTATCTATCTGTCTATATATCTATCTGTATGTCTGTTTGTATTTCATTCTATCAATCTATCTTTCTATCAATATCTCTATCAATCAATCTATCAATTTATATATCAATCAATCTATCTATCTATTTATATGTCTATATATATATCTATCTATTTATCTATCTATATAATTATTTTTATGTTTATCTATATATCATTCTTTTGATCTTTTTACTTGTCTATCTATATGTCTGTATATCTTTCTATCTGAGTGTTTGTATGTCTATCTATCTATCTATCTATTTGTTTATCTATCTATCTAGCTGTCTGTCTATATATATATCTATCTATCCCTCTATCTATCTATCTATAGATCTATGTGTCTATCTTTCTATCTAACTGTCTATCTATCTTTCTATCTAACTATTTCTCTATCTTTTTGTCTTTCTATGTGTCTATCAATCTATGTATCTATCTATCTATCTTTTTATCTTTCGATCTATCGTTTTATCTATCTGGCTATCTATCTTTATATTTATCTATTGATCTATATTTCTCTCTATCTGTCTATTTATCTATTTGTCTATATATCTTTCTATCTGTCTATCTATCTTTATATATATATATATATATATATATATTTATTTATTTATTTATTTATTTATCTATCTATATATATATATATATATATATATCTATCTATCTCTCTTTTTCTCTATCTATCTATTTTTCTATTTGTCTATCTATCTATGTATATTTATATCTATCTTTATATATATATATATATATATATATATATATTTCAATTTATCTCTCTCTATTTCTCTTTCTATCTAATTGTCTATTTTTTTATCTATCTATCTGTCTGTCTATCTTTCTATCTATCTGTCTATATTTATATTTATCTATCTGTCTATTTATTTGTTTATCTATTTGTCAATCTATCTTTCTATATTTCTTTCTATCTATATATCTACCTGTCTATCTATCTATTTGTGAATCTATCTATCAATCTATTTGTTTGTGTATCTATTTGTCTGCCTATTTATCTATCTATCTATCTATTTATCAATCTCTCTGTATGTCTATCTTTTTATCTGACTATCTATCTATCAATTTATCTTTTTTTCTATCCATCTGTCTATCTATATCTATCTATCTATTTGTTTATCAATATGTCTATCTATCTGCCTATCTATTTATCTATTTATTTATTTATATATTTATCTATATGTCTATTTATCTATATGACTATCTATATATCTAAAAATCTACAATCTGTACATCTATCTAGCAATCTATCTATTTATCTTTCTATCTATCTATCCATCTATCTTTCTAATTCTTTATCTATCAGCCTGTCTATCTATATGTCTATTTATCTATCTATCTATATGGCTATCTATTTGTCTATCTATCTGTCTATCTAAATGTATATCTATCTATATATCTATCTGTGTATTATCTATCAATCTATCTTTTTATCTATATGTCTATCTATCTATCTATCAATCTATCTATCTATGCATTTATTTAATAATTTGTCAATCTATCTATCGATCTCTCTTTCTATTTATCTATCAATCAATCAATCTATCTTTCTATCATTCTATTTGTCTATCAAATTATCTTTGTATTTATATATCAATCTGTATGTCTGTCTATCTATTATTTTTTCTATCTATATATTTGTTTGTCTATATGGTTGTTTCTCTACGATCAACTTTTATCTACATATCAGTCTATCTGTCTATCTTTCTATCTATCTATTTATATATCTATCTATGTGTCTATCTATTTGTCTATATATCTATCTATATATCTATCTCACTATCTGTCTATCTGTCTATCTATCTATTTATCTATCTATCTGTCTATATATATGTCTATTGATTTGTTTATCTATCTAGTTATATATCTCTCTATCTATTACTCTATCTATCTGTCTATTAACTATCTATCTGTCTGTCTATATATCTATCTGCCTATTTTTTTTTCTATCGATCTATTTATCTCATTATTTAACCATATGTTTATCTATCAATTTATCTATTTATCTATCAGTCTATCAGTCTATCTATCTATCTATATGTTTATCAATCTTTCTTTCTATCTATCTTTCTATCTACATATCTATTTATCTATATATTTATCTTTCTTTCTTTCAATCTATCTATCTATTTATCTATATGTCTATGTATGAATTTATTTATTTGTCTATGTATTTGTCTATCTATCTATCTATCTACCTATCTATCTTTCTATCTAGCAATCAATCTATCTATTTTTTATATATCTATCAATCAATCTTTCTAGCTATTATGTCTATCTATCTTTTTATATATCGTCTATCTATCTATCTATTTATCTCACTATCTATCGATCTATTTGTCTATCTATCTATCTTTGTATCTGTCTATCTATTTGTCTATCTATCTGTCAATCTACGTAGCTATCTTACTGGCTATCTATCTATCTATATTTCTTTCTATCTTTTTATCTATCTATATTTCTATTTATATGTCTATCTATTTGTCTTTGTATCTATCTGTATATCTATCTATGTGATATCCCATTTCGTAGGGGATCCCATTCATTCCATCACACAATACAATGTACAATAAAATAAAATTTTCTCAAATTTATCATACAATTTTTTTCCATTTTATTTACTTAGCGAAATAAAAAAACACAACTTATTATTTAAGCCACAATCGACATTCCTTCACATGTGCGATCCCGTATGTGGATAAGTGATATGCCCTAGACATATACCTGAAAAGGGGTCTCGCAACAGAGTAAGCAAAGCTTAGTAGAGCTAAACTTCTAAAAAGCTACTCTCTACATAAGTGCATGTAAAACGTCATGCATATATATTGACACCCATTCAAGTATAATGTTTATATGAAAGCAATTATGGATGAAATGTTTATATGCACCCATTCCTGAGTCCCATCCACTCCCTCACACATGCCAAAGCCAAGTGTGATATAATATATATATATATATATATATATATATATAGATATATAGATAGATATATATATATATCTATAGAAACATGACCTAAATTTTCGATCATTAATTATGATAATTTAACGACCATTAACGACCAAAAAAGGGTATCAAAAAAAATGTTCCGACCAAATTTCCGACAAAAGATCGAACATAATTACCGAACAAATATTTTTTGTCAAAAATCGATTTATAGAGTGGTTATCCAATATATTACCGACCATTTTACGACCAAAAATTTATTACCATTAAAATTGGTCGGTACAGTGGTTTTTCAAATTATTTATAACTTCGTACTTACCAATGATTTCCTGACCATATATATTGGTCCGTAATTACCGACCAATTCGTGACCAATTTAGAGATCTAAAGTGAGGCATCGAAAAAAAATATTTCCAACCAAATTTCTAACTAACTATCGACCATATATTACCGTCCATATATTACTGACCAAATATATTTGGTTGGAATTATGGTTTGTAAATTATGAGGGAATTAGTGAAAAATATTGCCGAAAGATTACCTACCATTTAACAACCAAAAATATATAAGCATAAAAAATGATCAGTAAAGTGGTTATACAATATATTTATAATGTCGTAATTACCATCCTAACTTTCAACCAAATATTTAGGTCGGTAATTACAGACCATTTCACGACCAAATACCGATCATACCTATTGACTTATTGTTTTTGGTTGGAAATTAGTCTGTAAATTAGGATGGAATTAGCGAATAGAAATTACCGATCATTTAACGACCAAAAATATATTATCATTAAAATTGGTAAGTAAAGTGGAATTTATAATACTTATAACATTGTTCTTAATAATCTTTTACCGACCATAATTTTGGTCGGTAACTCATAGTTTTAATTTTTTGATTTAAAATTCATTTGTTAAGTCATTAACACCTACATTCATTCGAAACTCCATCATTTTTTAGAGTAGAGGCAAATGCATGCATAAATTCGATAAAATTTTTGTTTCTTATTCTAAATATAGGTAAGTTTTTTATTATTATTCTCCTTCAAAACACTTATACATATTTACGTCTCACTAAATTTTATATAGACAATTGGATTTTCATTTTTTCAGTATAATCGGATATTAGTTTTTTTAATTTCTACTCCGAATTTCTTTATTTTGCTGCAATTTTATTTAACCTAACATGATTTTAACTCAACACAATTAATTAAATTATAATTTTTATGTTTAATCTTTGTTCTTTTACTATTTAGATTTTTAGGATTTTATTGGTTTTGATTTCAATTACAGAATGTTTGCATCCGAATATATTTAATGTTAATGGTTTATATTTATAAAATCATATGACATTATTTATAAATGCTTGTACTTTAAAATATATAATGATTAATGTTAAATTAACTTTTATATAATGTTAATTTTAAATGTATATACTTTATTATATAAATACCAAATAAATATATAATGATTGATTTATCTGCTTCTATAACTTATGAAAAATTAATATTAATGTTACTAGGTTATATTTTTGTTGTATCTGAATAAATTATAAACATATAATAGTATTAATAAACTTTTATATATTTATATAATCGTATGACATTATGTATAAATGTCTATACTTTAACATATATAAATGTATTACATTATAAATACACATTGATATGTTTATATGAACATATAATGTAATATATAAATATTTATACATATCTATTAATGTTTATAAATATCTATACAACATTTACTTAAAAATATCCATTTATAAAATTTTTTATATAACAATTATGTAACATTAAATGATTATATTATTTTGTAAATATTTATGTTACATATTATTTTTTATATAAATATAGAATATTTATAATGTTTATATAAATGTGATATATAAACTATATATTATTTATAAAAGGGTTACATATAAATATAATAATATTTAAGTAACATATATAAAAATATTTTATTCACAAATATTATATAGATACACGTATTTAATTATATAATCATATGTCATTTTATATAAAAGTATTTATAACTATATTTATAAAAAAGTAAACTTTTTTTATAGCTATATTTATAACTTTACATATCTAATTTTTAACTATATAATAATGTATAACTATATGTATAATTATATATAACTATATTTCTAAATAAAATATACTATATGCATACTAATATATAACTATATATAATTATATTTTACTAAATGTATAACTATATAAATGTTATATATAAATATATCTTTAACTACATACATATTTATAACTATATGTGTATAACTATATATAAATATTTGTATAACTATGTACCACTCTATATAATTAAATATAACTATATTTGTAACTATATATACATATATATATTCATATAATTAAATCAAAATATTTGTTTATAACGTTGTATATATTTATGTATAACTACTTATAACTACTTGTATGAATATATCTATATATAACTATATGTTTAATTATATATAACTATTTATAACTATATATATTATATGTAAAATAATATATAACTATAAATAATTGTATCTTACTATATGTGTATCTTTAAAATTTTTATGCATAATTATATTTAAATATTGAATTTACAGCTTGTATTTAATATATATTTGTATATAGTTGTATATAATAATGTATTTTACTATAGTTATACCTATACATTATTACTAAATTTATAAAAGTATAAAATAAAATGAACAAATATATAAACCTACATGTATAAATATATGTTTAACTATATGTATAACCACATGTAACAATATTTATAATTATATGTATAACAACATACAACAATATGTTAAACTATGTGTATAACTATATATAAATATTTGTATAACTAAATAAATGTCGATATAATAAAATATAACTATATTTGTAACTATATATACATATATGCATTCATATAATTAAATCAAAATTTTTGTTTATAACATTGTATATATTTATGTATAACTACTTATAATTACTTGTATGAATATGTCTGTATGTGGCTATATGTTTAATTATATATAACTATTTATAACTATATATATTATATGTAAATAATATATAGCTATAAATAATTGTATCTTACTATATGTATAACGTTAAAAGTTTTATGTATAATTATATTTAAAAATTAAATTTACAGCTTATATTTAATATATATTTGTATATAGTAGTATATAAAAAAGTATTTTACTATATCTATACCTATACATTACTATATGTATAAATATATAAAATTAAATAAACAAATATATAAACCTACATTTATAAATATACATTTAACTATATGTGTAACTATATGTATAACCACATGTAACTATATTTATTATTACATGTATAACAACAAACAACATTTTTGTAAACTATATGTGTATAACTATATATAAATATTTGTATATCTAAATAAATGTCTATATAATTATATATAACTATAATTAGAGACAATCGCATTTGTTAAATAATTATTTTAAATAAATGTCTATAACAAGTGATGAAGAGGAGCTTAAAAATGATGTTACTACATCTGAAGAAAAACACGAACCAGATTTGGATGATTCTGATGAGAATGAGTAGACAGTGAGTTTTATGTTATTTTAATCGTTAATCATTTTTGTTTTTTTTCATTCCCTTATGTATATTAAACAGAAATGGCATGGGGACTAGCTAAGGGTGGCATGTTGCAAGGTTGTACCAATTATGGTATAGGTAGTGCGGCCTCAGGTATGCCTGAAACTGGTAGAGGATCATGGGTGGATGAGATGCCACAGCATACAGAGAAGGTTGTGAAAATACCGCAGCAGCAACATCAGCTGACTGATCCACAAAATGGTCTTGAGATTTTGATGAAAGATCAAGAGACGTGGGAGGAAGAGGTGGAAGAGGATTGAGAGGTTGGAGAGTCTTCCTCGAGCAGCCTACAGACGAGACTCTCTCTATTGCTCAGTTTAATCCTATAATTGATAATCCATAAGATATAAAACTTTACAAATGATTTTTTAATTTATTATTTTTTTTCTTACGTGCTAATAAATTTTGGGTTATACGAAAAAGTTAGACCCGTCTGCTCAATTTCTAGGGTTGAGGATAATTTTCAAGAAGTCCTTTAAACCTAATGGACATAATTAGATGATTCCCTAGCTAAATGTTGGACTAAATTAGCTAGGGAATTTTCCCTAGCTAATTTAGCTAGGGAAATATTAAAATTAGCTAAGGATTATCTGTCACTAAATTTATTTAGCTAGGGACTATATCCGTCGCTAAAATTTATAGTCCAACATTTAGCTAGGGAATCATCTATCATTATTTTCATTTAGCAACAGAATATCTCATTTATCTTGCTAATTTAGGTTGAGAATTTGTCTTTTTAGCAAGGGATTTTTCTGTCGCTAATAGAAAGATAGAAAGATACACACACACACACACACACACATAATTAGATAAAGAGAGATAAATATAGATTGAGAGACAAATTGACAAATAGATAGACAGATAGATAGACAGATAGATAGACAGATAGATAGAGAGGCATACAGATAGATATGGATACATAGACACATATAAAGATATATTGATAGGCATATAGACAAATATACAGATAGTTAGATAGATAGATTTATATAATATAGATAAAAGATAGATAGATAGTCAAATAAACAAGATAGACAAATATATAATTACATAGATAGATAGATGGATAAATAGTTAAATAGATAGATATATAAATAAATATATAGATATATAGACATATATATATATATATATATATATATATATATATATATATATATATATATATATTTATTTATTTATTTATATATAGATAATAAATTTATTTATAGATACATAGATAAATAGATCGACAATTAGACAAATAGAAAGATAGACACACAAATATATAGACATAAAAATAAAAATCTAGATAAATAGATATAAAGATAGATAGATTGATAGACAGATAGATAGAAATATAGATAAACATATAGATAGACAAATATATAGATAGATATATATAGATAGATTGACAAATATATAGTCAGATAGATAAATATGCAGATAGATATATACATAGATTGGTAGATAGATAGATAGATATATAGATAGACAGATAGACAGATAGATATATAGATAGACAGATAGACAGATAGATAGACAGATAGATAGACATAAAGATATAAAGATATATAGATAGATAGATATACAAAGAGAGACAAATAGATAGATATATATATATATAGGCAAATGGTAGATAGATAGATAGATAGATAGCCAAATTGACAGATAAATAGTTAGAGTGATAGACTATTACGCAATGAGAGAGAGAGAGGTAGACCAATAGATAGATAGGCAGATAAAAAATTAAACACATAGGAAAATAGATAAATTGATAGATTGACTGATAGATATATTGACATATATATATATATATATAGATCGATAGAAAGACATATAGAAAGATAGACAAATGTATAGATAGATAAATAGATAGATAGTTAGATAGATAAATAGATAGATAGATAAATAGTTAAACAGACAAATAAAAAGATAGATAGATATATAGATTTATAGAGAGATAGATTGACTAATAGGCTGATATACAAAAAGACACATAGATAGTTAGTCAGATAGATAGATAGAGACACATATACATATAGAGAAATTGACACATATATAGATAGACTGACAAACAGATAGATTGATAGACATATGGATTGATAAGCTAATTGATATATGTAGATAGATAGATAGATTGATTGATTGATTGATAAATTGAGAAATAGATAGACAAATAGACAGATAGATAGATAGACAAATAGACAGATAGATAGATAGACAAATAGATAAATAGAATGATAGAAATTTAGATAGATAGATAGATAGCCAAATAGAAAGATATGTAGATAGACTAAAAGTTAGATATATAGATAAATAAATAGATAAATATATAGATAGATAGACATATAATAGATAGAAAAATAGATACATATATTGATAGACATATAGATAGAATGATAGATAGACAGATAGATAAAAAATAGATAGATAAATAATCAGATATATAGATAGATAGACAGATAGGAAAACATATTGACAGACTGACAGACAGATAGACAAATTGATTGATAGACTAATATCAATTAAGAGAATTAGATAGTTAGATAGATAGTGATTTTGAGTAAATGATAGTTAGAATGTTACTCATATAAATAGATCGATAGATTGACATATAGACAAATATATAGATAGATAGATAGATACACAAATAAAATTATTAATATGTAGATAAATAGATAGATATACAGATATACATATAGAAAGATAAATAGATAGATAGATAGGTAGATAGACTGATAGATAACTAGACAAATAGATAAATAAATAGAAAGACATATATACATAGATAGTTAGACAATTATATAGATAAATAGTTAGATAAACAAATAGACACATAGAGTAATATAATAATAAATAAAAACACAGACAAATAGAATAATAAACAAATCGATAGATAAAGAGATAAAAATATTAACATTAATATAGATTGATTGATTGATAGAAAGATAGATATATAGATTGACAAATAGATAGATAGACAAATAGATAGATAGAAAAAAATATAGGTAGATAGATAAATAGATATATAGATAGATAACTAGATAGATAGACAGATTAAAAGATAGATATATAAACACATAGACACATAAATAGATAGACAGATAGAAAAATAGAGAAATAGATAGTTAGACTAATAGATAATTAAATAGTTTGAGAGATAATACATAGCCAAATAGATAGATTTATAGATAGATAGTTTGATAGATAAACATTTAGACAAATTGATATATAGATAGACAAATATAAATTTAGATAGATATATATATATATATATACAGATGGACAGATAGATAAATATATAGATAAAAAGATAGATAGACAGATAGACAATTAGATAGATATATAGATCGACATATAGAAAGATATACAGATCGATAGATAGACATATAGAT
Organism: Sapria himalayana; assembly: GCA_029783825.1. Classification (NCBI taxonomy): domain Eukaryota; kingdom Viridiplantae; phylum Streptophyta; class Magnoliopsida; order Malpighiales; family Rafflesiaceae; genus Sapria; species Sapria himalayana. Next base: position 1,225,870 of record JAREIK010000369.1, on the reverse strand, counting down.
AGATAGAAAGATAGAAAGATAGTTGATAGACAGATAGAAAGATATACCGATAGATAGATAGATATACAGACAGATATATAGATAGATAGAGAGATAGATAGAAAGCCTGATAGGCTAATAGTCTAATATACTGAGACATAAAAATATAGATAGAAAGAAATAACATATTGATAGATTGATATTAAAATAGATAAACTAGTAGACAGATAAATAGATAGATATACATTTGCACAGATAGACTTTTAGATTGATAGACATTTAGACATATAGAAAAATAGATAATTTGACAAATAGATAGGCATTTTGATAAATAGAGAGATTGATAGATATATTTATAGATAGTTAGTTAGATAGGTAGTTAGAAAGTTAGCCTAATAGACATATATATATATATATATATATATATAATAGATATATAGATAGTCAGAATTATAAATTGATTAATAGATAGATATATAGATATACAGATAGCTATACATACAAAGGGACAAATATATAGATAGATAGATATCTAGATATATAGAAAGAAAGATACAGAGATAGATAGATAGATATATAGATAAATAGATAGATAAATAAATAGATATATAGATAAAATGATAGATTGATAAATAAATAGACATATAGATAGACAGATAAATATATAGATAGATAGACAAAGAGATAGATAGATAGAGAGATAGATAGATAGATAGATAGATAGAAAGACTTATAGGCTAAATGACTAATGACTAATAGATATTAATATAATTAGATAGTTAGACATATAAAAAGTTTTAGAGATAGATTGATAGATTGACAAATTGATAGATTGATAGATAGATAAGTAGATAGATAGGTAGGTAGGTAGATAAACATATAGACATTTAGACAGATAAATATTTATATAGATAGACAAATAGATAATTAGAAAAATTGACAAAAAGACATATAGCCAGATTGGTAGTTAGATTGATAGATAGATACACAAATAGAGAGATAGACAAATAGAATGATAAACAGATTGAAAATAGAGAGATAGAAAAATAGATAGATAGATAGGTGTGTATATATATATACACCTATAGATAGACAGATAGGTAGATAGGTTGTTAGACATATAGACAAATAGATTGATAGGGAGATAGATTGATAGTTAGATAAATAGACAAATAGATAGACAGACAGATAGAAGATAAATTTACAAATAAACAAATAGAAAGAATATTGATTGACCGATAGACAGATTGGAAGATAGATATAGAAGTAGATAGACATATTGAATAATAAATAGATTGATAGATAGACATTTAGGTAGATAGATAGATGGATGGATAGCTTGACATAGAAATAGATAGATATACAGATAGATAGATATTTAGATTTTTAGTTAAATAGATAAAGAGGTTGTCAAAATGATTGATAGACAGAAACATAGATAGATAGATAGAGAGAAGGACAATTTGACTTACATATAGATATACAAATAGACATATAGATAGATAGAATACTAGACAGATTGATGGATAGATAAATATACACATAGACAAATAGATAGATAGACAAATAGATAGATAGATAGATATATATATATATATATATATATATATATATATATATATATATATATATATACAAATAGAAAGATAAATAGATAAAAAGATATGCAAATGGATAGATATATACACAGATAAATAGATAGATATATATATAGCGTAAAAGATATATAGATATATAGAAATATTGATAGACATATTGACTGATTGAAAGATAGACCAAATAGATAGATAGATATACACATATAGAGAAAGAAAGACATATATATATATATATAGAAAGATAGACTAATAGTCAAATAGATAGATAGATAGACATAAAGATATATAGAAAGATAAACAAAATGGCATATAGATAGATAGATAGATATATAAATTGGAAAATTAATTATCGATAGATAGAGAGATTAATAGATATACACATAGATAGATAGATAGATAGATAAATAGATAGATAGATAAACATATATATAGATATATTGATAGGAAAATAGATAGATTGATAGATAGACATATAGATAGATAGAAATATAGATAGATATACAAATACTCAGATAGATAGATAAATACACAGATACACAGATAGATATCCAAATACATATTGATAGATAAACATATAGACAAATACAAATACAGAGATAGATATACAAATACACAGATAGATAAATACACAAAAAGATATACAAATACATATTGATAGATAGACATATAGACAAATACACAGATAGATAGATAGAAGAAAATGTTGATAGATAGATAAATATAAAAATAGATAGATCGATAAAAAGAAAAAAAAGATAGATATACATATTGATAGATATATAGATATATCGACAGATAGATAGAGAGATAGAAAGATATATAGATAGACACATAAATAAATATATAGATAAATAGATAGATAAATAGATAGATAGATAAATAGATGGATTGATAGATAGAAAGATAAAAAGAAAGATAGAAAGATAAAAAGAAAGATAGATAGATAGAAAGATAGACAAATATAAAGATTGATGGATAGACAAATAGGTAGATAGATAAAAATAATGATAGATAGATAGATTAAATGATTGATAGATAGATAGAATGATAGACATATAGACATAAAGATAGATAAACACATTGTAAGAATGATAGATAGACATATATATAGATATACATATAGACAAAAAAATAGATAGAAAAATCGATAGATAGATAAATATATAGATAAACTGATAGATAGATAGAATATATTATTAATAGATATACAATATAGAAAGAATGATAGAGAAATAGACAGATATATAGACAAATATTGAAAGATAAAGAAATAGACAGATAGATATATAGACAAATGTGTAGATATAAATAAATAAATAAATATATATATATATATTGATACATAGATTGACTAATACATTGATGGATAGTTAGATAAATAGATAGATAAACATATAGAGATATAAAAAGATAGAATAATAGACAAATAGTTAGATAAATAGAAATAAAGATATATAAATAGAAAAATAGACAAATCATTAGGTATACATAAAAATTCAATGTTAGATAATTAGAGAGATAGTTAGATATTAAGACATATAGAGAGATAGATAAATAGATAAATAGACAAATGGAGATATAGACAGATAGAGATATAGAAATATAGATAGAATGATAGAGAAATAGTAAGATTGATAGATAGACCGATAAATATATAGACATATAGATAATTTGATAGATATTTATATATTGATAGATAAATTGATTGACAAATAGGGAGATAATTATATATATATATATATATATGCATAGACAAATAGATAGTTAGATATATTGATATATAGATATATAGATAGATCAATAAATAGATAGCCAATTATTTAGACTGACATATAGACACATAGATAGATTGATTTCTAAATGCATAGATAGATAAAAAGATAGATATGCAGATCGATAGAAAATATAAAGAGATTGTTAGATAGCCAAATTGACAAATAGATAGCTAAATATATATGTAAATAGACAAATAGAAATATAGACAAATCAAATGATAGACAACTAGATAGATAGATAGACATATAGATAGATAAACACATAAATAGATAGACACATAGACAAATAGATAAAAATATAGAAAGATAGATAGATATCTAGATAGATACATAAATAGATAGATAGATAGATACATACATAGATAAATAGACAGATAATTAGATAGATTGAAAGGCAGATATGTAGATTGGGAGATAGAGAGAAAGACAAATAGATAGATAGATAGATATATATATATATATATATAAAGACAAAAAATACAAATAGAATGATAGATAGAAATAAAGATAGACATAAAGATTGTTGGATTGATTGACTATTAATAATTTAGATAGTCAAATAGATAGATAGATAGATATACAAATAAATAGATAGATAGGTAGATATGAAGATAGGTAGTTATTCATATAGATATAAAGATTGATACATAGAGAGATAGATATATAAATATATAGGCAGGTATTTTGATAAGTAGAGAGATATATATCTAGATAGATAGATATACAAGTAGATAGATTGATAAATAGATAAATAGACTGATATACTGATAGACTAATAAATAGAAAATTAGTTAGATAATCACAAAGATATATAGAATGATATAGAAATATACTAATAAACATATTGACAAATTAACAAATTGATATATAGATAGATATATAGATAGATATATAGATAGATAGATAGACAGACAGATATATATATATAGATATATAGATAGTTATATAATTCCTTAGATAACTAGTTAGATAGATAGATATAAATATAAATAGTTAGATAGTTACATATTTAGATTGATAGACATATAGGCATTTAGATAAATAAACAAATAAATAGATGGTCATATAGATAGATAGGAAGATATATAGATAAATAGATAGATAGATTAATAAATAGAAATATAGATAGCTATAAAGATAGATTGATTATTAGATAGATAAATAGATAGATAAACTAATAGAAATATAGATAGATAGAAAAATAGAAAAACTAATAGACTAATAGATATATAAATAGATAGTTAGATAGATAGAAAAATAGATAGATAGATAAGCAGATATACATATAGAAAAATAGACTGATAGATATATAGATAGATAGAGAGATAGATAGATAGATAGATAAATTGATAGTTAGACTCAGACAAAAAGACACATAGACAAATAGATAGATTGATTAATAGATATACAAGTAGAAAGAGAGACAAATAGACAAACAGATAGATTGATAGACACATAGATACATAGATAGATTAACAAATAGATAGATAGATATATAGATAGATAAATTGATAAATTGATAAATTGATAGATAGATAGACAGATAGATAGAGATACAAATGGATAGATAGATAGATAAATATATATAATGATAGAAAAATAGATAGATTGACAAATAGATAAAATGACAGATAGACATATTGAGAGACTAATATATAAATAGATAGTTAGAGATATCAAATGATATACTAATAGTCAAAAAGATAAATAAATAGATAAAGATATAGAAAGATAGGAAGATAGATATCGAGATATATAATAAGTTATATAGATTTATAGATTGATAGATTGACAAAAAGTGAGATAAATATATATACACATAGATAGATAAATATATAGATAGATATATAGATAGATAGATAGATAAATACATATGCAGATAGGCAGATTGATAGATACCCAAATAGATAGATAGCTAGATAGATAGGTAGATAGATACATTATAAACTATGTCACTATATATATAGATATGCTGAATGATTGATAGTCAGATAAATAGATAGACACATATTGATAGATAGAAATATAGACACATATGCAGAAAAATAGAAAGATATACCGTGATACAGATATGCAAATAAATTGGTATATAGATTTACAAATAAATAGATATAGAGATAGGCATATATGTAGAAAGATAGATAGATATATACAAATAGAATGATAGATATATAGACAAATATACTGATAGACAGATATAATGATTGAAAGAAAGAAAGATATATATATATAGATAGATAGCTAGATATACAGATCGGTAGATAGACAATTAACTACATAGATAGAGAGACTTGGAGAGAGAGAAAGAGAGAGAGAGATATATATATATATAGATAAATAGAAAGATAGTTAGATAGTAAAATAGACATATAAATAGATAAGCATATCGATAGATAGAGAGATATAATTAGATAGATAGATAAATAGATAGATCGATAGATAGATTGATAGATATATAGATAGACATATAGATTGATATATAGATAGATAGTCAAATAAATAAATAGAGAGAAGATAGTTAGATAGACATAAATTGATAGACATATAGATAAATCGATAGCTAGAAAGATATACAAATAAATATATGGATAGTAGATAGACAGATAAATAGATCGATAGATATATAGAAAGATAGATAATTCGATATATAGATAAATAGATAGATAAATGGTCAGATAGATAGATAGACATATAGATAGATAGTCAGATAGATACATAAACACATAGAAAGATAGAAAAATAGATAGATAGACATATAGATAGATACATAAATAACAGATAGACAAATAGACAAATAGACCGATAGACCAAATTTTAGTTAGATAGTTTGGTAAATATAAAGATAGATTGGTAGATTGATTGAGTGAAAGACAATTAGATAGTTAGACAATTTGATAGATAAAGTGATAAATAGATATACATATATATTGATTTCCATCTAGATAGATAGATAGATAGAAAAATAGATAGATAGATACATCAATATATAAACAAATAGATAGATAGAAAGATAAAAAAACTTGATATAAAGGTAGATAAATAGATAGACAAACAGTTAGATAAATATATAGATAGATAAATAGATAGATAGTTAATTAGATTGATAGAAAGAGTGAAAGAAAAAAGGATTAATATATTCACAAATTGAAAGAAAGAAAGTTAGATTTATAGATAGATAGATAGAAATATAAACCTATCGATAGAAAGATAGATAGATAGATCGACACAAAAAGATAGTTAGGCAAATTATTTAATGGACATATAGATAGATAGATAGACATATAAATAGATGGAATGATACAATGATTTATAGACTAATAGACAGATAGAGAGATAGATACAAAATAGATAGAAAGATTGAAAGTTTCATAGATTGATAGAAAAATAAATAGACAATATATAGATAAATTGATTGATAGATAGATATTCAAATATACAGTTAGGTAGATAGATAGATAGACATATATATAGATAGAAAAATAGATAGATATATAGATATACATATTGACAAATAGATATATACTCTTTTAAATAGTTATACATATAGATAGTTAGTTAGTTAGATAGTTAGTGAATTATATAGAAAAAAAGATATTTAGATAGATATAATAATAAATTGAAAGTTATATAGATAGATAGATAGATCTATATACAGAAAGATAGACAAATAAATAGTTTGACCCAAATAGATAGTTAGGCAAATAGATAGATAGACATATAGATTGATATATAGACAAATTGATGGAATGATAAGAGACTAATAGACTGATAGACTAATAGTTAGATATAGAGATTGGCAGATAGATCAATAGATAGATAGATAGATTTATAAATAAATGGATAGAAAAATAGATATAAAAATAGATATATATATATATATATATATATAGCTAGCTAGAGAAAAAGTTGGTTAGATAGATATATAGATAGATAGACATATAGATAGATAGATAGATAAACATAGAAAAATAGATAGATAGTTAAATAGTTAGACACCTACTTTTATTAATTAATAGACATATATATTGTTTAACTCATTATGATATAGACAAATAGAAAGATTGATTGATTGAAAAATTAATAGGTTGAAATATAAATAGATAAATAGAAATATAGATTGGAAAATAGAAAGATAGACATATAATAAAATATATAGATAAACAAATAGACAAATATATATTTAGAAAATTAGATAGATAAACATACAAATAGATAAATAAACAGAGTGATGTATAAACACATATATTTATAGACTGATAGACTATTATAAAAATATAGAGATAGATTATTAGACAGAAGATAGATTGATAGATTGATAGATTGATAAATTGATAGATAGATAAATAGATAGATAGTTAGATCAATAAGTAGAAAAATAGCTAGTTAGATAGATAGATAGATAGATAGACAGATAGATTGATAGATAGAAAGATAAATATATATAGATAGAAAGATAGATAGATAGACATATAGATAGTTAGTTAGATAGATAATAAAATAGATAGATAGATGTGTATATATATATAGATATATATTTATAGATAGACATTAGACAAATAGATAGATAGAAAGATATATAGAAGACAACGAAATGGATATAAATCTATATGGATAGATAGATAGTTAGATTGATTGATTAAAATATAGGTAAATAGACATAATAGCAAATAGACAGATAAACAATTAGACATATAGATAAATAAATAGATAGATAGATAGATACATAGACACATTGAGTTATTGAGATAGAGAGATTGACAGATAGACAAATTAATAGATATGAAAATTGGCTGATAGATAAATAGATAGATAGATAGATAAATATATAGATAGATAGAAAGATAGATAGATATATTGATAGATAGATAATTTAATAGTTAGATAGATAGACAAATAAAGATATAGATATATAGACTTATAGATAGATAGACATATAGACAAATAGGTAGATTAGAGAGATAAACAAATAGATAGAAAGATAGTAAAATAGTTAGACAAATACATAGATAGATAGACATATTGATATATAGATTGATAGATAGACATATAGATAGTTACATAAATTGGTATGTATATAGATATTTATATATAGACAAATAGATAGATTGACAGATAGACAGATAGATATATGGACAGATAGGATCGTAGATAGATAGATCGGTAGATAGATAGAAAGATAAAAAGATACACAGAATGACATATGGACAGATAACCAAATAACTATATATATAGATATAGATATATATATATATATTTAAACAAATAGGAAAATAGATAGATATATTAATATAGAAATTGATAGATTTATAGATAGATAGATAGACAGAATGATAGATTGATAGATATACAGATAGATAAAAAGATACATAATTAAATAGATAGATAGATAAATAGAAAGATAGATAGGCTAATAGGTAGATAGAAAGATAGAGAGATAGATAGATAGATAGATATATAGAAAGATTACTATTGAAATAAAAAATAGACAAATAGAAGATCGAGATATAAATATATAGATATATAGTTTAATTTAAAGATAAATAAATATTTAAAATAAATAGATTGAAAGATTGAGAGAAATACATTTATATATTTAGATAGATATACACATTAGTAGATAGGCAAATATATAGATCGACAAATATATTGTTAGAAAGATAGACCGATAGATAGATAACTAAATAGTTATATATATATATATATATATATAAAGATAGACATATAAACAAATAGATAGATAAAAAGATTATTAGATAGTTTGATTGATTGATTAACACAAAGATAAAAACATAGATAGATATATAGATAAATAAATAGATAAATAAACACATAGATAGATAGAAAAGTAGATAGATTGATAAATTGATTGATACATAGATAGATAGAAAAAAAAATTAGATAGTTTGAATGATAGACAGTCGGATAAATATATAGATAGAAAATTGATAGTTAGATCATTACATAGATAGATAGTTATATTGACATATATGTTAGTAATAGTGATTTAGGCCTATTGTATGGATATGGTATTTTGTCTATTTGTGAGAATTAATTATTGTGATTATTTACATATTTATTATATATAATATCATTTAATTAAATTATTAATTCTTCTAAATGTCCCTATTCAGTTATTGTTATGGGAATAGAAATAAAATAAGATTAGTATAAAGTTTTATTGATATTCATGTGATGAATATGTGTATGAGATACAAATCAAATTTATACCTATTTGTTGAAAACTAGTATTAGACATACTCATCTTGAGATTAATATATGGATCAAAGTCATAAGTTACTCTCTAATAGTTATGTTTTTAAATCCTTTGACCTCAAATCGCTATAGTTATCAGCATAAGGAATATTGTGTTTAAATATAATCAAACATTGTATTTAATTAGATTACTATAAAGGTTATACTTGAACATAATAAAAATAATGTAGTTAGATATGAATGATTAATATGGAATTTATCCATCTTATTATAAGAGAGATATCTCTGGGTCCCCTATAATTAAGATTGAGAAATGCTTGCCCTTGCTCAACTAAATTGATGGAGATCAATATCATTTGTTTATCCATTCTAATTGGCTTTCAATTAATCAACGAAAGAATGATATAAGTTTGACTTTTTCCATGCCTTATATTCTATCAAGATATTATGAGACAAAAGGAATATGTCATTAGTAATATTATGGTTGTCTCGGATCATGAGCTTTTCATTTAACTTGGGTCTTCATAATGTTTTGCTAGAGGCCACTTATGAATTATAGGATCAAAATGTGATTTAGGCTAATGGCTAATGTTAATTGAACCTATAGGGTCAAACATTAAGAACAAATAATAATAGTTATGATTTTTCACTTTCTGTAGTAATTTTAAATGATGAGATTATTTTAAATCACAAATAATAATTAGTTATAATTTAAATTTGAATTTAATTTTGAGAAAGTTTAAATTCGTGATTTAAATAAATAAATAATTTTGTTACATTGAACGTGAGTTTTAATAAATAAATTCATTTAAAATGGATTTTAAGTATTTGAATTTAAGTTGTTATTATTTAAAAGTGTTTTAAATCTATAATTAATTTCATTTATGACTAAAATCTTAGTAGACTTGTATATATATATATATATATGTGAGACATATTTTATGCAAGCAGTCATCTTATATAAAAGAGAGAGAAACCATTTCATTTTGAAAAGATGAAGCTGAACTAGCATTTAACAAGATTGTTCATTATTTGTTCATGTGCGGATACTCTTAAAGGGTTGTCATTTTTCTCAAAGGCAATACCTTTGAAGATCCGAATAAACAATGACACACACTTTGAAGGCTTGATGAATCGATCTACAAGAGGTATATTTTGTTTACCCTTCCTTCGTGTTTAAATGAATCACATGTGATCTTTGGTGGGTTAAGAAATAAAAATTATGGATTCTGTGTATTTATGTTCCAATTAGATTGGATATTCTACCCGAAACCCCAACAGTAGTATCATAGGAACTTGTGTTTTCATAAAAACTAATAATGCCACATTTTATTATATGTATGTGATGTATATGATTCTAGCATGATTTGAAATTTTGAATATATGTGATATTATGGTTTGTGTGATCAACATAGTTAATAGGTTTTGTTGGGGTATTTATTGAATGAATCTGAAACCTAAAAGAATTCGTTAGTATGATTGAGAATTCGAATTGGATATTGTCATTAAAGTGTTTAATAGCCTGATATATGATTCTAGCTTTGTCTTAATCAGATTAATACATTGACTAAATTCATATATTAATTTTGATTTATCAGTGATTGTTTATGGGGGTGCCAAAATATGCCCAATGTATAATGAGATTATAGAATATGTTGTTTTAATGTGATTTTGATGGATTTTGCCTTATTTTAATTTTATTGATAAGACTAATAAAAAATTTATTGATGAGATTAATAACAATTTATTGATAAGATTAATGAAAATTTTTGATAAGATTAATAAAAATTTATTGATAAGATAAATCATAATTTATTGATGAGATTAATAAAAATTTATTGATAAGATCAATGAACATTTATTGATGAGATCAATGAAAATTTATTACTAAAATCAATGGAAATTTAATTTTTATTCCTAGGGTGCTACCTTCTACCCCGTGAGGGCGACCCCCTTGACCCCACCAGCTAACCAACTAGCGGAACCACCATAACAACTCTACATAACCATATAAATTTAATTGTTCTTAAATACACTATTAGTATTATTTATTTCTTTTATTGCAAATTATTTATGCTATCTGATAACATTATATATTTTGCATGTTAAATTGTTTCACATGTGCAAAGTATGACCTTTTTAACCAAAGTGTTTGGTAGAGTATTATATTTTTTTGTCAAGGATTGTAATTATTAAATATGGCTTGCATGCCATTTTTGTTTTATTGTAATTTTTTAATTGTTGTAATAAAATAAGAGAGACAATGCAAATAAATAAATAGACTAAAAGACATAAATAGATAGATAGATAGAAAGATAGATAGATAGTTAGATAAATAGAGAGACAGATAGATAGATAAATAGATAAATAGACAAATAGAATGATATACATATAGATAGATAGAAATATAGATAGATAGATAGATAGGCAAATAGATAGATAGATACACAGATATATATATATATATACAGAGAGGTAGATAGGTAGATAGAAAGACAAATAAATAAATAGGTAGATAGATTGACAGATATAAAGATAGATAGGCATATAGGCAAATAAATATATAGACATATACATAAATAAAAAATAGATAGATAGATATACAGATAGATAGATATACAGATAGATCGATATAAATATAAGTAGATATATAGATTAGCATACAGATAAATAGATAGAGAGATAAATATATATAGAAATAAATAGATATGTAGATATAAAGAAATATAGAAAGATTGATTGATTGATTGATTGATAGACAAACAGATAAATAGATAGATAGATAGACTGATAGACTGATAAAAGGATCAACACATAGATCCAAAGACATATATATAGATAAATAAATAGATAGACATATACACATATAAACACATAGACAAATAAACAAATAGACTAATAAATAGTTAAATAGAAATAAAGATAGAAAGATAAATAGATAGATAGATAGACAAATATTTAATCGAATAATAGACAACTAGATAGTTTGATACATAGATAGATATAAAATCATATATATATATATATATATATATATATATATATATATATATATATATAATTAGACAATTAGATAATTCGATGGATATACAAATAGATAGATAGATAGATATATAAATAGATAGATTCACAGATTGATAGATTAATAAATTGAAAGATTTAGAGATAGAAAATAAGATAGATACACATATACATGGATAGATAGATAGATAGATAGACAAATAGATAGATAGATAGACTAATTGATTGATTGATTTATTGATTGACAGGTAGTCATTTAAACAAATAGACAAATAGATAGATAGATATATAGGTAGAGATAAAAATTATAATCAGATAGATAGACATATAGACAGAAAGATAGAAAGACATATAGATAGATAAATAGATAGATATATAGACAGATTGATAGATGGATATGATTATATATAGATTAATAGATATACTGATAGACAAAAAGACACATAGATAGTTAGATAGATAGATAGATAGAATGATAGAGAGATAGATAGACACAGAAATATAAACAAATAAAAAGATAGACATCGAGACAAATAGAAAAATAAACTAATTGAGAGATAAATAGATAGACATATATAGAGAGAGAGAGAGAGAGATATATATATATATATATATATATATATATATATATATATATTGATATACATTAGACATATAAATAGATAGACATATTGGTAGATAGATAGATAAACACATAAACACATAGACTAAAAGACTGATAGAGAAAAAGATTGATAGACACAGACTGATAGACTAATACACTAAAAGATAGATAAAAAGATAGATAGATATACAGATAGATAGATAGATATATAGAAAGAGAGCCAGATAGAAAGATTGATAGACTTATAGATTATTATATAGATAGATAGATAGACAGAAACACTTATAGTTAGATAAATAGATAGAAAAATGGAGAAATAGATAGATATGATAGATATAAAGATAGTTAAACACATAGATAAATAGATAAACAAATAGTCAGATAGATAGTTAGATAGATAGATAGATTGAATGATAGACAAATAGATAGATAGACAAATAAAGTGAATGATAGATAGATATATAGATAGATAGATAGATTAAGAAATAAATAGACAGATAGATATAAAGTTAGAGATATATAATGACTAATTGACAAATAGACAAATTGATAGATAGTGAGATATACTAATAGACATATATATAGGTAGATAGATATAAGTTAGATAGATAGATAGAAAAATTGATAGAAAGATAAATAGATAGATAGATTGATAGGCAGATAGACAGATAAATAGATACACACGATGATAGATAGATATATAGTTAGACAAATTACTAGATATATATATATATATACAGATAAAAAGATAGATAGATAAATAAATAGATAATAGACAAATAGATAGATAGATAAATATTTTGGTAGATAAATAGATTGAAAGATATATAGATAGATAAATAGATAAACAAATAGACAAATAGAAAGATTGATAGGTAGACAAATAGACAAATAGATAGACATATAAATAGATAGATAATAGATATAAAGATAGATAGAAAGATACATAGCCCAATAGTCATAGTTATCTAGATAGATTAACAGATAAATAGATAGATAGACATATATATAGATTAATAGACTGAGATATTGGTAGATAGATTGATAGATAGAGAGATAGATAAATAGATTGACACATAGATATACAAAATGATATAATGATAGATTGATTAAAAGATATATAGATAGATAGATAGATAGATAAGTAGACAAATAGACAAATAAACAATTAAACAATAAGACAGATAAACAAATAGATAGATAGGTAGATAGAGAGATAGACAAATAAAAAGATTTATAGAAAATTAGTTCTTAGAAAAGATAGAGAAATAGAAAGATTGACCGATATACTATTAGATAATAAAATAGATAAATAGGAAAATAGTCAGATAGATAGATAAACATATAGACAAATAGATATGAAGATAGATAGATAGATAGATATATAAATAGATATATAGACATATAGATAGATAGCCAGATTGCTAGATAGGCAAATAGACTAAAAAAGAAATATATAGATAGACATACAGATAGATAGATAGATAAAAAGACATACATATAGATATACATACAAATAGATAGGTAGATATATAAATAGATTGAAAAATAGATAGATAGATAGATAGAAATATAGATACATATATAGATTGATAGATAAATAGAGAGTCAGATAGATAGATAGAAAAATAGATAGATCAACAACTAGATAAATAGACACAAACAATAGATATATGAACAATTTGACATATAATAGATAGATATATAGACAGATAGGTAAATAAAAAGATAATATATACAATAATAGATAGACTGATAAAAAGATAGATAGATAGTTAGTCAGTTAGTTAGACAGATAGATTGATTGATTGAAAGATTAAGAAATAGAAGATAAATAGAGAAGAAAAATAGACAAAAAGAGATATAGATATATATGCAGATAAATAAATTGATACAGAGAAAGATAGATAGAAACACAAATTGATTGATAAATAGATAGATAGATAGATGCACAAATATAAAAATAGATAGATAAATAGATACATAGAGAAACTCATAGAGAAATGAATAGATAGATAGATAGATAGAGATATAAAAAGATTGAGTAATAAAGAAATAGTCTGATATATAGATAAAAATATTGATAGTTAGACATATAGAAAGATATATGGATATAACTATTTATAGATAAATAGATATATAAATAAAAAGATAAATCGATATATTCATAGATAAATATACAAATAGAATAATATACAAATAGCCAGGAACATAAATAGATTGATAAATACCTAGATAGATAAATAGATAGATAGATAGATATATATGCATATAGATAGATAGATATATATAAATAGATATATATATATATATATATATATATATATATATATATATATATATAGGTAGACGGAGATATAGAAAGATAAAGAGATAGATAGCTAGATAGATAAACTAAAAGACAAATAGATACAAAGATAGATAGATATATATATATATATATTGATAGTTAGATATATAGATAGATTGATAGTTAGATATATAGATAGATTGATAGGTAGATATAGAGATAAGCAGACATATATACAGATAGATTGCTAGATAGATATATTGGAAGAATTATAGATAAACAGACAAATAGAAAGATAGATATACAAAAAGACAGATGGATATATAATTAGATAGATAGATATATTGAATATTAGGTAAATAGAAAGAAAGGAAATTATATAGTTTGATAGATAGATAGTTAGATAGATAGATATATAGATAGAAAGATAGATAGATAAACATATAGAAAGTAAGATAATTATACAAATAAAAAGATAGATATATTGACAGTTTCATAAATAGAAAGATACATAGATATAAAGACAGATAGTCAAATAAATTTATCGATAACTAGATAGATAGATAAATAGGCAAATAGAAAGAGAGTCAAATAAAAATATAGATAGACAAATAGACACAAACAAATTCACATATAACTAATTGATAGATAGATATACAGAAAAATAGATAGATAAATGGATAGTTTAATTGATAGATAGACATGTAGACACATAGATAAATAGATACATTGATAGATCGATAGATAGATAGATAGACACATAGACATAACGATACATAGACTGATAGATAGATTCATAGATAGACAAATATATTTATAGACTAATAAAAAAGTATACAAATAGATAATTAGATAAATAGACAGATAGACACATAGAAAAATAGTCAGATAGATAGATAAGTAAATAAATAGACACATATTGAAATAGATATATACACATATAGATAGATAGACACCTAGATATATAGATATATTGATAGATAAATAGATAGATAGATAGTTAGTTAGATATATTGACAAATAGTCAAATAGATAGATAATTAGATAGATTGATAGATAGAAATATAGATAGATACAAAGATAAATGAATATATGGATGACCAAATAGATAGACAAATATAGATTGATAAATAGATAGATTGACAAATAGAGAGTTAAAAAGATATATAAATAGATAGATACCCAGATAGTCAGATAAGTAAATTGACACATGACATATATAGAGAGAGATAGATAGATAGATAAATTTAAAGATAGATAGATAAGCAAGTAGACAAATAGACAAATATACATAGGGATAGATGAACACTTAGATAGATTGACGGATAAATAGATAGAAATATTGACATATATATATACAAATAGATAGATAAATTGACAAGTAGACATATAGATAGATAGATAGATACAAAGATACATTGATAGACATATACATTGATAAATAGATAGATAGATACATAGAATGATAAATATATAGATAGACAAATTAACACATAGCATGATATACTAGACAGATATATAGATATATATATATACAGATATAAAGATATATAAATAGATAGATTGATAGATAAATTGATAGAATGATATATAGAAAAATAGATATACAGATAGATAGATATACATATATACAAATCGAAAGATTGGGAGATATATAAATAGATATATAGATAGATATATAGATAGATTATTAGACAAATAAATTAAATGGTATATAGATAGATTGGCTTATAGATAGATAGACATATAGATAGAGAGATAGACAAATAGATTAATAAAAAAAATACTTAGATAGACATATAGATATATAGATAGATAGTAAGATAAGAATATAGGTTGATATATAGATAGATATATATATATATATATCCACAAATAGATAGATAAAAATATAGATACCTAAATTTTTAGATAGATAGATATGGGGATAGACAGATAAACAAATCATAGATAGTTAAATAGATATACATATAGACAGATAGACATAAAGAAAGAAAGAGAGATAGATAGATAAATAGATAGATAGATCGATATACAAAAAGACAGATAGATAGATAGACAAATAGATAGCTTGACCAATAGATATATAGACTGATAGATAGATAGATCAATAGACATAGACATATAGATAGATTAAATGATAGATAGATCGATAGACAGATAGATTGATAAACATATAGATAATTAAAAAATAGAAAGATAGATAAAAAGATGAATAAATATATAGATAGAATATATAGATAGATAGATCGATAGATAAACTGATAGATAGACTAAATGAGAGAAGTAGAGTTAAATAGATAGATTGATAGACAAATAGATTGACAGAGAGAAAGAAAGATTGATTATTTGTAAGTTAGTGAATAAGATAGATATACAGATAGGTTATTAGTTAGTTAGTAAATTAGATAGATAGAAAGATAAAGAGATTGATAGATTGACATATTGTTAGATTGAAAGATAGAAAAAAATAGCTAGATAAATAAACAAATAAACAAATACAAAGATTGACAAATAAGAAATAGAAAGATACACAAATAAAAAATAAATATATAGACATACAAACAAGTAGACATAAAGATATATAGAAACATATACAGATAGACAAATCGATAAATAGACAGTTATTAAGATTGATAGATAGACATATATATATATATATATATATATATTGATAGACATACAGATAGATAGATAGATTGATTAATTGATAGATAAATATATAGATAGACACACGGGCAAAAGAAAGATAGATAGATACAAAGTGTGACAAGGAGATAGATAGTCAATTAGACATATAGGTAGATAGACAAATAGGCAAATAGAGAGATAGTCAGATATATAAATAATAAATAGATAGATTGAAAGATAAAAAGATAGATATATAGATAGAATGTTAGATTTATAGTTATATAGTTAAACAGACAGACATATAGATAGATAAATAGATAGATAGGCAAAATATAGATTAGTAGATAGAAACATAGCTAGATAGATAGAAAGATAAATACACACATATATGGATAAAAAATTGATAGATATATAGACAAATAGAAAGATAAACAGATAGATAGATAAATATGTAGATAGATAAACATAAAGAAAAAAGAAAGAAAGATAGATAGATAGATAGAAGATATAAAGATAGATAGATAGATAGGCAGACAAACAGATAGATAGAAAGATAGATAGATAAATATTTTGATAGAAAGAAAGAAACATGGATAATAAGATTGACATACAGACATATTGAAAGATAGACATATTTTAAGATAGAGAGAGAGAGATAGATTGATTGATTGATAGATAAGCATATTTAAAGATAGATAGATAGATAAATGTATAGGCAAAGAGATAGATAGTTAGATAGATTGATAGATAGATAAATAAACAAATAGATAGATAGATAGTTATATAGAGAGACAAATAAATTGATAGATAGATAGACATATGTACAATTAAGATAAATGGATAGACTGTTAAAAAGTATGATAATTAGAAAGTTAGAGAGATATATCGACATTAGACATATAGACATAAAAATAGATATTTAGTTAGATAGTTAGACAAATAGATAGGTTGATATATAAACTAATAGATTGTTAGCCAGTTTGATAGATAGATAGATAATCAGATAGATAGAATCATAGATTAACAGATAGACATAAAGATAGATAGAAAAATAGATAAATAATTACAAAGATAGATATATAGTTTGACAGATAGATATATAGATAAATAAACATATAGATAGATAGATAATAGATAGACAGATACATAGATAGATAAATAGATAGCTAAATATATATATAGATAGATAAATAAATAGACTAATTTATCGATAGACTAATCGTTAGAAAGATAGTCAGACAATTATATAGAGAGATAAATTGAAGTTTCAAAGATAGATAGTTAGACAGATAGAAAGATAACACTTAGAAACTATTAATTATTGATAAATAGACATATAATCATTTAGACCAAAAAAATAGATAGATAGATAGACATATAAACAAATAGATATATTGATATGTATATAAATAGTTGATAAATAGATAGAAAAATAGTAAGATAAAAAGTTATAAAGATACATAGAAAGATATATTTATAGACAAATCAAAAATACACACGTGGACAAATAGATAGAAAGATATACAAAAATAAAGATAGATAGATAGATAGCCACATAGATAGATAGACACATAGATAGATAGACATAAAGACAATTACACATAGAGCAAGATAGCCATATAGAATGATAGATGGATATACAAATAGATTTATAGACAGATAGATAGGTATATAGATAGATAGATACACAAATACTTAGATAGGCAGATAGATAAATAAATTGATAGATTAATAGATAGACAGAAAGATAGATAGATAGATAGATAGATATATACATAGACAAATAGATAAACAGTTATATAGATAGATAGATTATTAGACAGATAGATAAATAGATAGATAGATAGATAGGCATATAGATAGATAGATAGAAAAACATATAGATAAATAGATAGATATACAGATAAATAGATAGATAGATAGATTTATAAGCAGAAAGAAAGATAGAAAGATTGTTATATAGAGAGATAAATAGATAGATAGTTAGACAGACTAATGGACTAATAGATAGACAATTAGAGAGATATATAGACAGATAGATAGATAAATAGACAAAAATAAAGTTAGACATATAGATAGATAGATAGACAGACAAATAGATAGAAAGATAGATAGACAACTAGAAAGATAGATAGATAAATAGATAGATAAGTAAATATATAGATAGACAGATAGATAGACAGACATATAGATAATAGATAGCTACAATAATATATAGATAGATAGACATATAGATAGATTTATCGATAGACTAATAGTTATATAGATAGATAGATTAAAATATAGATAGTTAGACAGATAGAAAGAGAAGCACTTAGACACTTACAAATATTGATAGATAGACATATAATCATTTAGACAAAAAATAGATAGATAGATTAATAGACAGATAAACAAATAGTTATATAGACAAATAAATAAATAACTTATCGATTGATAGACATATAGACAGACAGATAGTTAAAAAGATAGATAGATGATTTATAGACAAAGAGAAAATAGACAGATAGACAAATAGATTGAAAAATATATAAATTTATAGATAGATAGATCAGAAAACAAACAGATAGATAGAAAGACACATAGATAGATAGACATAAAGACAATTACACATAGAGCAAGATAGCCATATAAAATGATAGACAGATATACAAATATATCGATACATAGATAGATAGGTAGATAGATAGATAGAAAAATACATAGATAGGTAGATAGATAAATAGATTGATAGATTGATAGACAAATAGATAGATAAATAGATTGATTGATTGATTGATAGATAAACATATAGATAGACAATAGATAAATAGATGGATAAATAGATTATTAAACAAATAGATAGATAGAGAATTAGATAGACAAATATATAGATAGATAGATAGATAAACAGATAGATAGACAGATAGATAGATAGACAGATCGATAAATAGATAGATATACATATAGATATATAGATAGATAGACAGATTAATAGGCAGAAAAAAATATAGAAAGATACTTATATAGAAAGATAAATAGATAAGTAGTTAGACAGATTGATTGACATATTGATAGAC
>JAREIK010000369.1:1195600-1201700 GCA_029783825.1 Sapria himalayana | reverse complement strand
TAATTGACACATGACATATATAGAGAGAGATAGATAGATAGATAAATTTAAAGATAGATAGATAAGCAAGTAGACAAATAGACAAATATACCTAGGGATAGATGACACTTAGATAGATTGACGGATAAATAGATAGAAATATTGACATATATATATACAAATAGATAGATAAATTGACAAGTAGACATATAGATAGATAGATAGATACAAAGATACATGATAGACATATACATTGATAAATAGATAGATAGATACATAGAATGATAAATATATAGATAGACAAATTAACACATAGCATGATATACTAGACAGATATATAGATATATATATATACAGATATAAAGATATATAAATAGATAGATTGATAGATAAATTGATAGAATGATATATAGAAAAATAGATATACAGATAGATAGATATACATATATACAAATCGAAAGATTGGGAGATATATAAATAGATATATAGATAGATATATAGATAGATTATTAGACAAATAAATTAAATGGTATATAGATAGATTGGCTTATAGATAGATAGACATATAGATAGAGAGATAGACAAATAGATTAATAAAAAAAATACTTAGATAGACATATAGATATATAGATAGATAGTAAGATAAGAATATAGGTTGATATATAGATAGATATATATATATATATATATCCACAAATAGATAGATAAAAATATAGATACCTAAATTTTTAGATAGATAGATATGGGGATAGACAGATAAACAAATCATAGATAGTTAAATAGATATACATATAGACAGATAGACATAAAGAAAGAAAGAGAGATAGATAGATAAATAGATAGATAGATCGATATACAAAAAGACAGATAGATAGATAGACAAATAGATAGCTTGACCAATAGATATATAGACTGATAGATAGATAGATCAATAGACATAGACATATAGATAGATTAAATGATAGATAGATCGATAGACAGATAGATTGATAAACATATAGATAATTAAAAAAATAGAAAGATAGATAAAAAGATGAATAAATATATAGATAGAATATATAGATAGATAGATCGATAGATAAACTGATAGATAGACTAAATGAGAGAAGTAGAGTTAAATAGATAGATTGATAGACAAATAGATTGACAGAGAGAAAGAAAGATTGATTATTTGTAAGTTAGTGAATAAGATAGATATACAGATAGGTTATTAGTTAGTTAGTAAATTAGATAGATAGAAAGATAAAGAGATTGATAGATTGACATATTGTTAGATTGAAAGATAGAAAAAAATAGCTAGATAAATAAACAAATAAACAAATACAAAGATTGACAAATAAGAAATAGAAAGATACACAAATAAAAAATAAATATATAGACATACAAACAAGTAGACATAAAGATATATAGAAACATATACAGATAGACAAATCGATAAATAGACAGTTATTAAGATTGATAGATAGACATATATATATATATATATATATATATATATATTGATAGACATACAGATAGATAGATAGATTGATTAATTGATAGATAAATATATAGATAGACACACGGGCAAAAGAAAGATAGATAGATACAAAGTGTGACAAGGAGATAGATAGTCAATTAGACATATAGGTAGATAGACAAATAGGCAAATAGAGAGATAGTCAGATATATAAATAATAAATAGATAGATTGAAAGATAAAAAGATAGATATATAGATAGAATGTTAGATTTATAGTTATATAGTTAAACAGACAGACATATAGATAGATAAATAGATAGATAGGCAAAATATAGATTAGTAGATAGAAACATAGCTAGATAGATAGAAAGATAAATACACACATATATGGATAAAAAATTGATAGATATATAGACAAATAGAAAGATAAACAGATAGATAGATAAATATGTAGATAGATAAACATAAAGAAAAAAGAAAGAAAGATAGATAGATAGATAGAAGATATAAAGATAGATAGATAGATAGGCAGACAAACAGATAGATAGAAAGATAGATAGATAAATATTTTGATAGAAAGAAAGAAACATGGATAATAAGATTGACATACAGACATATTGAAAGATAGACATATTTTAAGATAGAGAGAGAGAGATAGATTGATTGATTGATAGATAAGCATATTTAAAGATAGATAGATAGATAAATGTATAGGCAAAGAGATAGATAGTTAGATAGATTGATAGATAGATAAATAAACAAATAGATAGATAGATAGTTATATAGAGAGACAAATAAATTGATAGATAGATAGACATATGTACAATTAAGATAAATGGATAGACTGTTAAAAAGTATGATAATTAGAAAGTTAGAGAGATATATCGACATTAGACATATAGACATAAAAATAGATATTTAGTTAGATAGTTAGACAAATAGATAGGTTGATATATAAACTAATAGATTGTTAGCCAGTTTGATAGATAGATAGATAATCAGATAGATAGAATCATAGATTAACAGATAGACATAAAGATAGATAGAAAAATAGATAAATAATTACAAAGATAGATATATAGTTTGACAGATAGATATATAGATAAATAAACATATAGATAGATAGATAATAGATAGACAGATACATAGATAGATAAATAGATAGCTAAATATATATATAGATAGATAAATAAATAGACTAATTTATCGATAGACTAATCGTTAGAAAGATAGTCAGACAATTATATAGAGAGATAAATTGAAGTTTCAAAGATAGATAGTTAGACAGATAGAAAGATAACACTTAGAAACTATTAATTATTGATAAATAGACATATAATCATTTAGACCAAAAAAATAGATAGATAGATAGACATATAAACAAATAGATATATTGATATGTATATAAATAGTTGATAAATAGATAGAAAAATAGTAAGATAAAAAGTTATAAAGATACATAGAAAGATATATTTATAGACAAATCAAAAATACACACGTGGACAAATAGATAGAAAGATATACAAAAATAAAGATAGATAGATAGATAGCCACATAGATAGATAGACACATAGATAGATAGACATAAAGACAATTACACATAGAGCAAGATAGCCATATAGAATGATAGATGGATATACAAATAGATTTATAGACAGATAGATAGGTATATAGATAGATAGATACACAAATACTTAGATAGGCAGATAGATAAATAAATTGATAGATTAATAGATAGACAGAAAGATAGATAGATAGATAGATAGATATATACATAGACAAATAGATAAACAGTTATATAGATAGATAGATTATTAGACAGATAGATAAATAGATAGATAGATAGATAGGCATATAGATAGATAGATAGAAAAACATATAGATAAATAGATAGATATACAGATAAATAGATAGATAGATAGATTTATAAGCAGAAAGAAAGATAGAAAGATTGTTATATAGAGAGATAAATAGATAGATAGTTAGACAGACTAATGGACTAATAGATAGACAATTAGAGAGATATATAGACAGATAGATAGATAAATAGACAAAAATAAAGTTAGACATATAGATAGATAGATAGACAGACAAATAGATAGAAAGATAGATAGACAACTAGAAAGATAGATAGATAAATAGATAGATAAGTAAATATATAGATAGACAGATAGATAGACAGACATATAGATAATAGATAGCTACAATAATATATAGATAGATAGACATATAGATAGATTTATCGATAGACTAATAGTTATATAGATAGATAGATTAAAATATAGATAGTTAGACAGATAGAAAGAGAAGCACTTAGACACTTACAAATATTGATAGATAGACATATAATCATTTAGACAAAAAATAGATAGATAGATTAATAGACAGATAAACAAATAGTTATATAGACAAATAAATAAATAACTTATCGATTGATAGACATATAGACAGACAGATAGTTAAAAAGATAGATAGATGATTTATAGACAAAGAGAAAATAGACAGATAGACAAATAGATTGAAAAATATATAAATTTATAGATAGATAGATCAGAAAACAAACAGATAGATAGAAAGACACATAGATAGATAGACATAAAGACAATTACACATAGAGCAAGATAGCCATATAAAATGATAGACAGATATACAAATATATCGATACATAGATAGATAGGTAGATAGATAGATAGAAAAATACATAGATAGGTAGATAGATAAATAGATTGATAGATTGATAGACAAATAGATAGATAAATAGATTGATTGATTGATTGATAGATAAACATATAGATAGACAAATAGATAAATAGATGGATAAATAGATTATTAAACAAATAGATAGATAGAGAATTAGATAGACAAATATATAGATAGATAGATAGATAAACAGATAGATAGACAGATAGATAGATAGACAGATCGATAAATAGATAGATATACATATAGATATATAGATAGATAGACAGATTAATAGGCAGAAAAAAATATAGAAAGATACTTATATAGAAAGATAAATAGATAAGTAGTTAGACAGATTGATTGACATATTGATAGACAAGTAGATAGATAGATAGATATACAGATATATAGATATATAGATAAAATATAGATAGACATATAGATAGATATTTAAATCGACAGATAGATAGATAGATAGATAGATAGATAGTTAGTTAGATTGGTTGATAAATAAATAGATAGATAGATAGATAGACAAGTAAATATATAGATAGATAGACAGATAGAGAGATAAATAGATATAGATATATATATATAGACAAAAAGATAGATAGAAAGATAGAAAGACAAATAAATAGATATACAGGCAAATCGACAAACAGATATCCACACGGAAAGATAGATAGGCAGGCACCCAGGCAGAAAGATAGTCAGGCATGTAGACACATAGACAAACTACCAGATAGATCGACAAACTAAAAAGTTAAATAAATATTAAAAAAAACAAATAAAAAGACAGATAAATTGACTATTGAAAGAAAAATAGACATAAAGATAGAAAGTTTGATAGACTAATTGATATATAGATTGATAGACAAATAAATAGATTATTTGATAAACAGACTGATAGACATAATGATAGATATATTAAAATATAGATTGATGGACAGTTTGATAGATAGAATGATAAATAATGGATATAGAAAGAAATAGATAGATAAATAGATAGATAGACAGATAAATAGATAGATAGACAGATAAATAGATAGAGAGATATATAAATTGAAACATATATAGATAGACAAAAAGATATGTAGATTATTTGACAAATAGATAGATATGTAGACACATAGATAGATAGATAGTTAGTTAGTTAGATAGAGAGATAGATATGTAGCTAGATAGATAGATAGAAAGATTGATTGGTTGATTGAAAAATATACAGATAGATATATGGATAGAAAGATTGATCGAAAAATAAATAGACAGAGAGAAAATTAGAAAGACTAATAGATAGAGATATAGATAGACATATATATAGAAATATACACAATTAGATATACACGAAGATAGAAAGAAAAATAGTCATATAGATAAATAGATAGATAGATTGATAGATAAATAAATAGATAGATAAATAGACATAAAGTTGACATACAAATAGATAGATAAATAGATAGATAGAGAAATAGACAGACAGAGAAATAGACAGATAGATATATAGACATATAGACATACATATAGATATATAGATAGATAGATAGATAGACAGATATATAGATAAGTAGGTAAACAAAAAGATAGATAGATAAATAGAATGATAGATAGAAAGATATACAGACTGATAGATAGAAAGATAAACAAATAGATAGATAGATAAACAAATAGATAAATAGTTAGATAGATAAACAAATAGATAGATAGATAAAAATTCAAATAGATATATAGACAGGCAGACAAACAAACAGATAGATAGATTGAGAGACAATATTAGATAGATCGATTAATAAATATATGGATAGCTAGAAAGATATATAGAAAGTTAGTTAAATTGATAAATAGATAGATAGACAAAAAGATAAATTGATAGATAGACAAATAGATAGAAAGTTTAATAGACAAATATATACATAGATAAACATATAGATAGATTGATAGAGAGTTAGATAGACCTATAGTAAGATAGATAGATAGGTAGA
>JAREIK010000369.1:1095600-1193100 GCA_029783825.1 Sapria himalayana | reverse complement strand
AACTATTAGAAATACTAATAGATATATAAACAGACAAATTGATAGATAAATAGACAAATAGATAGATAGAGAGTTATAAAGATTGAAAGAAAGAAAGATAGATTGATAAATAGATAGATTGATAAATAGATTAATATACAGATAGTTAGACGAATAGATAGACATATAGATACATGGATTGATAGAGAAATTTATAGATAGATTCATTGACAAATATAAAGGTTATTGATAGGCAGATAAATTAATTAATTGATAGATAGATATACAGATCAATAAATTATTAGATAGATAGATATTCTGATAGATATAAAGATACATAGCCACATTGATAGACAGATAGATAGATATAGTATAGATAGAAAGACATATAGATAGATATGTAGATTGATAAAAAAATAGATAGACAGACAAATAGATAGATAGATAGACAAAAATATTGATATATAGATAGATAGATAGATAGATGGATAGATATAAAGCCAAATAGATAGATAGATAGATCAATAAATTATTAGATAGACAGATATTTTGATAGATATACAGATACATAGCCACATTGATAGACAAATAGATAGATATAGTATAGATAGATAGATTGATAAATATATAGATAGAAAGACATATAAATAGATATGTAGATTGATATAAAAATAGATAGACAGACAAATAGATAGATAGATAGACAAAAATATTGATATATAGATAGATGGATAGATAGATAGATAGACATACAAATATATAGATAGATATATAGATATTAGATAGGCATATATAAAGACAGATTGATAGACATTTAGATAGAAAGATAGATAGGCATATATATAGATAGATTGATTGATTGATGGACAAATAGATAGATAAAAATATAGATAGACAGATAAATAAACAAATAGATAGATAGATATTTAGATAAATAGATAGAGAGATAGATAAATAAAAGTTAGATTGATTGATAGAAAGAAATAATGATAGATATATAGATAGATAGATATATAGATAGACAGATAGACAGATAGATAGAGAGGTAGATAGATAGACAGACAGACAGATTGATTGATTGATATACATATAGATAGTTAGAAAGACTGATAGATAGACAGACAGATAGAAAAGTAGATTAATAGACAGATAGATAGATATTTAGGTAGACAAATAGATAGATAGAAAGATAGATTGATAGATATACAAATAGAGGTAGATGGATTCATAGACAGATAGATAGATACATACATAGATAGATAGATTGATTGATTGATAGATACTTTGATAGACAAATTTATAGATAGACAGATTGATATTTTGATATATAGATAAATATATTGATATATTGATAGATATAGAGACTGATAGATAGATAGATAGAAAGACATATAGAAAGACAGATACCACAACAAGAAAAAACCCAAATAGCTAGAAAAATTTTCCTAGCTATATAGGCTTTTCTATCACTAAAATATAATAATGACGTAATAATTATAGAAATTATCACAATCTAAAGTGCTTGCCGCAAAATATTAACGAGAAAATATATTTCCCTAACAACTTTTTTAATGATAAAAATTTTTTAGCTCATCATTTTTCCCTTGCTAATTTTGATTGTAATTAAGAATAGTAATTGATATTTTTCGACTGAATATATACAAATAATTCCCTAGTTAAATTAGCTAGGAAAAATTTCCTAGCTATTTATATTCCAATGCTTTTTTCATAATTTTTTTACAAAAAATTTGATGAAATATTTTTTAATTTTTATATTAAATTGAATAAAAACATTTACTATAAACAATTATTTATAATTAACATATAGAAAAAGTAGTTTAGAAATTTTTCTGATACAATTTTTACATAGTTAAAATAAAAACATAACATAGGTATATAATCATTTAAATCATTATCATTATCCTCATCATTAGTTGATGTATTTGTGCTAAGTTCTACTGAGTTGTTTATCTACTGGAACTTTGTGTACTATCTATCTCATTAAGGCCACTAACTGTGACTACATATATGACATCTGTTGTTGTATTGTATTTGCTTCTGTTCAGAAAAATTATTTTGAACTTTCTCAACAACATAATTATCAACACTGAAATCATGAATCAAAGCCACAATATAATAAACTAATGAAAGTCTCACTTTTAACACAAAACAAAAGCAAACACACGTGTTTACTTAATTTCTAGATGCACTGTTTGACCATATCCAGTAGCTAAAGCATCTACAACAAGTTTATCTCCTAATTTCAACCACTTTACTGATACCTTTTCATTTTTTAGGGGCTGCATATATGAAACAGTACTTATCAACTAGAATGTTCCTATCCTTGATCGAAGCTTCCTCTACAAATGCAGATAGAGGCTTAGAATTTTCATTGAGAAGATGATGAAGTACAATTATGAAAAAATAAACAAGATAGAAAATTGAACAAATGAAATAACAAACCAAAAAACTAATTAAATAATATATTGTAGCCATAAAAGTAATTAGGAACAAATACAAAAATGAGAACGAGCATTCAATGAGAAATTAAATCATGTAGTTTTTCTTGGAGATGGGTTCCCAAGTCCAAGTCCACACTATGTTCTTCTCTTCAGTATTAAGGATCAAAACACTCGCTGGAGCCTCCAAGCATCCGACTCTAACCCCTTTAGCTAACTCATTTTATTATTTAGAGACACCACACCTGTGTGTTCCATGTTTCCCCAACGAAGATGAATATTTCTTCACCACATCCAACAACTCAAATTGAGCAAAACGAGATGATGCCATCAATTGAAACAATAATAAAACAAAACACAAATAGATTATCAACTTATTTTTTTTAAATAAGAATACTAACACATGAAAATAATAGACACCCAATGTAAGGTGAAATATAAAAAGAAGCAGCAAAATCAAATGAGAAACAGCTGAGCAAACAACTATAGCAAAATGAAAAAAAAAAGAAGGGAGCTTTGTCTATCCATCATGCACCCTTGTTGTTGCAGTTGAGAAACCAGCACCTACATTACAATGAACACCTTAATAAACAAACAAACAATAACAACATGCACCACAATTGGGAGGTGGGCTACATCAATTTATGTTGGCTCGTAGTAAAAAAAGTAATCTTGCATTTTTCTGGTCTCATCTGGCTCTCCTATTCTCGGAGCAGGTTCAAACTACATCTAATTTAAGGGTGACCTAGGATTTGTAATTTCTAACTCACATATATATCCATATTTATAATATCATGTTAACAATTAAAATACAAAAAAAATAAACACTTGATAATCAAAATGTCATACAACTAAAATTTTTATAGAATGGACAAAAATAATTAGTACAGTTCAAATTAAGTAATCTCATCAAAAATATCCAAAATTAAAAAAATTCAAAAAAAAAATAATATATTCTCTCGACACATCTTTTTTTATAAATCTGTATCTCCAAAATGTCATTATTTTTAAATTTTTGAAAAGACTAAATTGAATTATTCTCAAAACTAAGATGAGTTTAAATTGAGTGTATAAGAGAAACAAGTGCAAAATGTTCATCAACCTTGAAAGAGATTCCAATCTTTCATAGCTTTTTTCACATGTCAAAGTATATTAAATACAACATGATATAAATTTATTATAAAAAAATTATTAAACTAATTATAAAAATAATATATGTAATATAAAATTAGATAATTACGCGATACTTGAATTTTTTTATGACTCTCTCATATCTAATAGATTCAAAATTATATCTTTTTTTGAAGTAGATTAATTTGTTATGAACATATGTTATCTTTATTCCAAAAAAATATATAAATATACAAAAGTTTTGTATTTCAACTTTCATAGAACAAAATATTAATTAGATTCAAATGTATTAAGTTTAATGGAAAACAAATGCATAGAATGTATCAATCCATGCTCATGGAAAATAAATCAATAATATAAAATTTTTCATTGGTAACAAACAAAACTTATCTTGTAAATAAAAATAATCAAGTAATTATTTCATTTGAACCCCATCAAAATTATCATAAAAAATATTTTTCACAACAAATTATAATAAGAACCTATAAGAGGTGATTAAAGAAAGAGGAAATCAAAATAAGATCATTTTAACTACTAGATATAAGAAATTAAAATAACAAAACTCATGTATCAATGTATAAGACTTCACCATCAAGAAAGCCTTTAGTTGAACTTTGTTCTCATCAAAAATACACTTGTTATTGAATAACTATAAAAACTAATTACAAGTATTAAAACAAAAATAATCATTCAATACATTTGTGTGGAAAAGTATATCATTTATTATGACATATCATTCTAAATGAGAAAGTGTCTCAAACAAGAGTTTAATAAGTCTTCAAATTAATAAGTAAAAATATTAATACACAAAATAAATAAATATGAATAAAAAAGTATTACATCAAATGGAAGATTAATACTAAAATATATTTGTTTATTTTGGAAAACATCCGAAAGATAAGTTCAAAAGAGTCAAATGAATTGACAATTTTTTAGTTATAATCAATAAAACAATGAAAAAACTATGTCTAAAGATCTCTCACTAAGGAGCTTACCACATGTGAAATTAAATTTTCTATGAATGAGTGGAAATCTCTTGATTAGGATAACTCTATCTCTTCAGATATTAGTGAGAATTTTAAAAAGGAATCTGAAGGGTAAAGGAATCACCTAATAAAAAAAATTCTTCAATCACCCAAAAGGTCAATTTAACTTATTGCAAGGCTACTATAGTGGATAACTATTATATAAATCATGTATTATTGGAGCACTTGATCTTTAAAGAATATTTCATTTGACAAATTAGAGGTTCACCCCTTAGGTTTTTTATGAAGGGAGGATAACTAAGAAGAAAAAGAAAAGATAAATCAAATTTCAATAATATACGAAAACTAATATATATATATATATATATAAGTAAAAATAAACATATATATGATTGAGAGAGTTCACATGTCTGGTGCTCTCCTACAATGTAACAAGAAAGAAAATAAAAAAATAAAATAAATATAGACACTAAATTAAATCTCAACAATCTTTTTCAGAATATTGCATACATGCATTAAATATCAAAATTAGTAGATATGAAAAAAACTTACAATCCTCCAAGTGTATTCATGAAGATGTCTACAATATATTCAAAGATAAATATATTCACTAATACCATGTTGAATTGTCTAAATATCACATTAAAATAATATACCATATGAATTGGTAAACATAACATCTCCATAAAGTTACTAATATACTAAAACACATAAGTAACTAATAACATAACACTTTGCATTGAAGCTAGAAACAACAATATGCCCATATACTATATCTTAGAATTGTGTTCATATGAGTGTATGTAAGAAAATCTAATATGTAACTATAAATACTATGAGTGCAAATAATATTTGATCTGGTTTGTTGTGATTTACAATTTATTATTATTTTTTATTTTATTTTTTTCTTGCATATGTATAAGAGCATTCAACCTATGGGATATCATAATTCTATTAGTCCCTCATATAAGGGCTTAGTTTGTACACATTATGTTATGCGATTTTTTAAATACTCTTTTTTTAGTTTGCATTGTTTCTCAACATAGTATTCAAAGCCAAAATCTTATGGAATACAAATTCTTGAGTGTGTGGCTTGCATTTTGAATGTGCAGAAACTTTTAATATTTTATTACAATATAACAAAAAATCATTTTAGAAATTATATGATAAAAAGTTGGAGATATTTCTCAAATACTCTTTTGTTACTTAGCATTGTTTCTCAGCATGGTATCATTGCCAAAATCTTATAGAATACAAATTTTTGAGTGTGCGGCTTGAATTTTGAATTTGCTAACACTTTTAATATTTTATTACAATATAACAAAAAATTATTTTTGAAATTATATGATAAAAAAGTAGGATATATTTCTCACTAAAATATAAAAATTTAGAATCTTGTTCAAATTTTAGTAAAGATCTCATACTAATTATCAACCTAAAATTTTTTATCATCAATTATTAGTTATATATACAAAAAATATTAGAGATGTAGTGCATCCAACTATAATTATACAAAACGTAAATTATATAGAGTCTAATGCACCATTTTTTGTAAATTATTTAACATATCTTCTAAGATGACCCATCTAGTACTCCAGTACTAGTTTTAAAGATATATATTTTTTTAAAATGTTTATATTTGACTAGATTTTATTTCTCATTTATTATTTTTTCTATTTATCATATTAAAACTTGTCCATACAATATAAGTGTGACTATTAATACTAAATCTTTTGCTTACTTGAGGAATAACACTAAAGAAGAAAGGTTTCTCTACATAATCTAAAATATTTGGATCTTTATATAAAGATCATACATTGTGCACAAGCCTTCTGCTTTAGCATAAGGTCTGAGAGAAGTTTATATATCAATGTCTTACCTTCAAAATTTAAAGATTACATATGATAAGTCTTGAACCCAATACATTGGATAAAGATACTTATATTGAATAAAGACATGAGCTCCAACAAATACATATAATATAAAAATTTCTTAGATGATTTGTCATTTTAGTATTATTCTCATACAAATACTTTTAAATTCAAAATTCTTATAAGATTTGGTTCATTAAAATTTATGTAACAACATGCTAAATTAATTCATTATATGAATCAAATGTATTATTTATAATATTTAATTAACTAAAATTTAAGTTAAATTTTACTAAGAAAGAACTATAAACTCAAAAATAAGTAAGAACATAACGAATAGAATAATTAAAATAAATAATAAAAAATATATTAATCTTATGATGAAAAGCATTTATTAGATAAAATATTATTTTTTATTATATATCTTTATATCATTATAAGTTTAAAAATTGTACAAAATATAAAGATTATACAAAATATTATTATTTATATCTTTATATATTATAAATATAAAGATATTTATCATATATCTTTATAAGTTTAAGTAATTAAGCTTAAAGATTATACAAAATATAGTATCTATTATACAAAATTCTCACTCAACACATAATTTACGAAAGATTAATATCTTAATTATCTTACCTATAAAAATCAAAAAAATTTCATTTATAGTTGTCAATTGTGCCGGGTTGCCCGGACCCAGCCCAATGCCTAGCACGGCATGCAATAGTACCATGACCAGGTATGTGCCGAGCAGACCCTCAGTACGAGTCTTGTCGTGCCGTGCTGGGAGTTTTCGGCCCACGTGCGATACCGAGCATGTGTGCATGACGTGGGTGACGACGCACTGAGTTGTGCCTGACAGGGGGACGACATTGTGATGGCCAATAGGCAATGACAGTATGACGGCACGGCATCAAAACTCTAATTTTATAAAAATTTGACCGACCCGACCCGAACCAACCAGCTCGGACCCTAGTATTTTTTTGGCTAAGGGTACTCGCCAAGTCTGCCCTCCAAGGAACCATTCTATGCCAGACACGACACTCTAGCTTGGTTGGGCCCTAAAATGTCATCTAATTAGTATCGAACAAAAGATCCATAACTTTTAATAAAGATATTGTTCATCTTAAAAAAAATTTTATGTGACCCACACCAACACGCAACCACTATTGTATGGCATAATTGTTGTTATCTAATTTATATTAAACATGCATAGTGATGGATTAGCCATTTTAACAAAATAATTTGGTTAGTTAATTAGGTCTTGAGTCATGAGTGCCCAAAAACAATTCATGCCTAGGACCTAAGTAGCTCTATACATGCCACATTTTCATGGGTAACGAGTCACAATTGTCTGACCATGATTCTAGCACAAACGATGCTTGGGAAAAAGTAATGGGTCATAACTAGCACATTGGGCTAGCCCACACCCCAACCACAAATGGCATATGGGGCCACTAAATGAGGCTTAGTAAAACCCACGGTCTCATTCCATACAAGACCATGCCATGATGAACTAGATAGACACTCATACCACAATAAAATGCTCATAAGAGTGCCCCAAGGACTGTGTCACTTAATCAAAACTCTATACCTGTGATACATGACCCAACGGCCACAGTCAATGACAAACAGTGAAAGCATATAGTATCTATGAACTATCAAATTCTATATTACACAATATATTTTTTATATTATTTATTTAATACATGAATACAAGAATACATGAAAATTATATCGGAGCACTCCTTTTTACTATGATCATCCTCTTCCTTGTAACTTAAGTGCAAAATATGAATCCAAACAAAAAGTAATCTAAAAAATTCTGATATACTGATTTATCTCAAACCTGAAAATAATCAAAATGAAGGAAAAATCAACATATACTTACCTTGCAATTTGAATAAGTTGCGGCAAATTGTCCCAATAATAAGGCATCTTCCCTCTAGCTCTCAGGGCAACATGAGCTATTTATCAGATAGTCCTTTAAAAAATTATTAAAAGAAATTTTAAATATCAAAATTACAATAAATTAAAGTAAATTCAGATAGTAACTTTAGATAATGATATAAAAATAAATTTAGATCATATACATAATGAATAGAGATTTAATTTTCCACAAAATGCTACAAATATAAATACCTGAGCAAACCGATAACAAGATGCAAAGCCCTAGTAGATATAACTTCTTTCTTAATGTTTGGAGATGAATGAACCAAATTTTCAATCACACCTACCTGCAACAATAAAAATAATTGGTCGAAATAAGAAAACAAAGGGCAAGATCAAAATTTCAGAATAATGATAACTAAAAAAATAATTGAGGTCTCAATTTTTAAGTATAATGCAAAGCAACATCTTCTGAGCACAATATTAAGATGAGAGTGGGGGGAGCATTGCACTCGACAATCTAAAAAAACAGCAATCACAATAAGGAACATCACCTGATTTTTATTCTCGTCATTCTTGTAAGCTATGGTTCTCAATGCCCCAGCAGATGCCCTTTGTACTTTGGTGACAAAGGGGTCTAACAATTCGGCCAGAGGTCGTATCACACCATTCATCCTGAAAAAAACTCTTTAAGAGAAAGCATTGTGCACAGTGCCAAAAGTGATTGCATTAAAAATAGCAACCCAATATGAGTTTTGATGGTGGTATTCTCATTGGCAAGGTTGGTGATCGAATCAGCAGCCCGTCTTAGGATGTTATTCATTGCTTGAGAAGTAGATCCATCTTGGTGCCTCTTCAACAGGTCCACAATAGGTGGCAAAGCACCTGTGTCAATAATAAGCTACTGATGTTATGGCTATTCCACAACAAAGTGGTAAAAGTTCATGAGTGTAACATGTAAACACAACACAAACAATAGTCAGCAATAGAATACTGCAATAGCTTACAAATCAAACAACAAAAGCCATATAATGTGTGAGACACTTCATTGTTCTTGGATTTTGAACTCATGAGTTACTCATAAATTTTATTGAATTCATTCTTAACTAATATTACCATATTAATATTTTAGAAAAATAAATAATATATTAATTAATACTAGTTATTATAGTTTATAATCATACCTTTTGTGTTTTTTACTTTTTCTTATTATTTCTTTGTTATTATTGATGGAAGCACCTAACATCTAGACTGCTTCAATTCATTGGCCCATTATATTATATGAGAGGATTGTGTGTTATTTTTTTACTCAGAGTTTTTCATCAAGTTTTATGTTTGGCATAGAATTATGTATAGTATCAAAGCCAAAACTCTAAGGAAAACAACCCTTGAGGCATGTAAGTGTTCAAAAGCCTAAAAAATGAGAGAACATACATTGTGCCAAAACATGGGACAAGGGCGTACATGCTATAGTAACACCCCATATACTACCATCACATACTGTGTGAGATGAGCATCAACTCCATAAAAAGGATGTTGATTGGTTATGCCTGACAGGAGAGTTTGTGCATGGTAGTAGGCACCTCAATTGCACAATACGCATTGTAGTTGTGTATTATTATTTTTGTTGATAGTGTGCATGGTTGTGCATGGTAATATGGCAAAATAGTAGGCACTTCAATTATATGATTTGGGCAGAAACTAAAATTTGGGGAGAATCCAAATTAAGTTTAATTTTTTGGCATAACTTCAATTTTTGGGATAAAAAATGATTTATCACATTACAATAACAGATGATTTATCTACTTGTAAATTTACTTATAAATATCAATCTATGATATATATATTCATCATATGATATATAAATT
Organism: Sapria himalayana; assembly: GCA_029783825.1. Taxonomy (NCBI): domain Eukaryota; kingdom Viridiplantae; phylum Streptophyta; class Magnoliopsida; order Malpighiales; family Rafflesiaceae; genus Sapria; species Sapria himalayana. The sequence goes on along the minus strand of JAREIK010000369.1, from coordinate 1,182,913 downwards.
ATAGAGATAATCTCTTGTGTATGCATACAAGCATCATATTGCACATCACAATTATCTTAGATGCATATTTATATTAAAGTATAAACTTTTATATATAATGACATATGATTATATAAGTATATAAGTGTTTAGATATAATGTTGTGCTTAAAATATTTTTATAAATGTTACATATATATAAATATATATATATGTAGCACTTTTATAAATATTATATAGTATGTATATCACATCAATATAAACATTATAAATATTAATATTTATATAAAAATTTATTTGTAATATAATTGTTTACAAATATGTATAAACATTTTATATGTTATATAAATTTTATATAAAAAATTATATAAATGGATAGTTTTATGTAAATGTCATATAAATATTTATAAACATTTGTATATGTATAAATATTTATATATAACGTTATATGTTTATATAAACATATCAATGTTTATATATAATGTAATATGCTTATATATATATATATTATAGTATAGATATTTCTATGAAAAACTTCATTGTTGTGCAAAACAAGCTCAATCTGAAGCTGAAAATGGAGCCAATTAGCTCCCTCTTCACCAAAAGTCTTTCTCCTACAATATTAATGAACCGGTGGTCATGTATCCGAAGCTTGTCGTGAAAGAAGGAACCCCGGCGATAATTTTTTCAAATGAAAAGATGAACAAGCTTGCTGCCCCATTCAAACATACCCTCATTGCTAAATTCTCACACGTAAGACCTGATTTCAAAGATATATATGATTTTGTTGCTTCCTTAAAGCTGCACGAAAGGGTCAAGATAGCTAACTACGATGATAAACACACGTTCCTACAATTCAGAGAAGAGGATGACTTCCTCAGAGTTTGGCTTAGAAGAACATGGAGCATAGTGGGCTATCCAATGCGAGTCTTCAAGTGGATGCCAGAATTTTCACCATTGGAGGAGTCCTCTATCACACTGGTATGGTTTTCATTACCCAAACTTCCCATACATCTGTTTAATAAGCAATCTCTCTACTCAATTGCTTACTGTTTCAGTACTCCGCTTCTACTGGATGAAGCCACGGCCTTGATGACGAGGCCAAGCATGGCTAGAATATGCGTGGAAACTGACCTCAAGTCTCCCCCTCCAAAGAGGGTGTGAATAGGCACTGATCTTGCTAATGGTTTCTGGCAGAAAACTATCCCAGAGGCCATGCCATTTTACTGTCTAAGTTGTCTTAAACTAGGGCATGGGCAGGATGACTGCATGTTGGGGAAATGGGGAAAGGGAAATAGGAAGGAAAAAGAAGTATGGGTGTGAAGGAGTAAGGGGAGAACACATGTGATGAGGTACAGAAACATAGCTTAGAACAGGGGATAGAGGAGAGAGATTACTGAGAAATAGGAAGGACGGAGGTTAATGAAGCAGGGTGGGGGGAGGCGGAAAAGAGGCAGGGAGATGGAAAAGAGGCAGGGAGAAGGGGGGGCAGAATATAGTGAAGAGGGAGCAGAAATGAGGGAAAATGGGGGTGAGATGAGACAGAGAAAAGTCCAAGGAAGGAAGAAGAGAGAAGAGATTAGAAGGTGGCTTGAAGAGGAGAAGTGGGTTGTTGGGGTAGGAAAAAAAGGGGGAAAAGAAAACATGATAAATCATAGAAAGAAGAGGATGGAATTTAGAGGTGAAGCACATTTAGAAGAGAATTTGAAGCCTTTTAATTGGGAGGAGGATGATTTACTTTCGGAAGAAGAGTCAGAGGCGAAAAGTTGGCCTTGCATTAATAATAAAAAAGAGGGAGGTAACCTGAATTATAATTTTTGTTATGAGGATTTAATATCTTCAAAGCAGGAAACGCACAAGCATAGCCTACAAGATAAACAATCAGATATAGAAAAAATCAAGCAAATGGGAAGAAGCTTAGAAAAGATAAGCGTACTAAAGAAATTTGAAATAGTGCCGTCTAGCTCAAGTAAGTCCAATAGAAATAGGAAAAAATACAAAAACATGAAGTATGAAAGCAAATGTATTACAAGAGCTCAAGCTAGGGATACGTAGATATGTTTAACAGCTTATTTTGGAATATAAGAGGAGTGGCGAATGCTCCAACGATAAATAGAATTAAAAGATTAATTAAAATTCATAATTTAAAAATTGTCATTCTAGCTGAACCAATGGTGGATAGAAATCAATTAGAGAAATATAAAGAGAAAATCAGCTTAGATAAGGCTTTCTCAAACCGTAAAAGTAAGTTATGGGTTATGTGGAGAAAGAACGTAGATTTAGAGGTAGTTGCAGAAGATGAGCAAATAATTACTTTTAATTTCCAAAAACAGCCAACAGCAATTTTCTCGGTAGTCTATGCGAAGAGTACGAAGGAGGGAAGAGGGTCGCTATGGAAGAAGATGGGGAGTTTAGCCACAAGAAACTCCCCGTGGATCATCGGAGGAGATTTCAATGCGATTAGAAACATCAATGAGAAAAAAGGTGGAAAACAGCCGGATAAGACAGCAATAGCCCAGTTTAATGAGGCTATTGCTAGAGCGAATTTGTTGGAAACAGATTTCTTAGGATAGAATTACAAATGGTGTAATAACTGGAGAAAGAGAGGGGTAATTTGGTCCAGGCTATACAGAGTTCTTTTCAACTCGCAATGGCTGGATAAGTTGGGAGGAATAAAGGTGAAACATTTAAATAGAACATGCTTAGATCATAGCCAACTTTTGTTATCCTTCCAAGAAAGCAAGAGTAGTCATAAAGGCCTCATCTTTCAAAATATGTGGGGATTGCATAAGGAATATGATAAAGTAGTAAGGGAAACATGGAAGAGTTCATTCTTGGGGAACCCGATACAAATCTTAGCTAAAAAACTACGTAGCTTAAGATGGACGTTGAACAAATGGAATAAAAAGGTATTTGGAAATTTAAATAAAAAAATTCAGGAAGCTGAATAGGAAGTAGCTACTTTAGAAATAAAATATGAACAAACTTCTAGTCAAGAGAATAGAATAAAACTCAATAAAGCTAAAGCAGAACTGAGACTCAAAATGCACATGGAGGAAGTCTTCTGGAAGCAAAGGGTGAAAGTTAAGTGGCTAAAAGATAGAGATAAAAATACAAAATTTTTTAATGTAATGGCAAAAATTAAAATTCAAAAAAGTAAAATAAAAGGGTTGAGGTCAACAAATGAGGATTGGATAGAAAAGGAGGAGGAGATAAAAAATATATTACATAATCACTTCAAAAGTATCTTATGCGGACAAGGCATGGTTAGAAAAAATAAGTTAATGGGAAACATTGTAAAAAGAGTCTCAAACAAGGAGAATGATCTTTTAGGTGAACCTCTGAATGAAGAAGAGCTTAAAGAAGCAGTATTCAGTGCAGACAAAGATAGTGCTACAGGTCCGGATGGCTGGAATAATGGGTTTTTTTAACGAAGTTGGGATATCATTAAAACTGATATATTTGCAGCCATTGAATGGATCTTTGTAGGTGCTGAAATTCCAAAATCTTGGGCTATTTCCTTCATTGTGTTGATACCTAAGAAAGATAACCCGCAGAGGGAGGAAGATTATAGACCAATTAATCTATGTAATTATGTCTTTAAAATTTTAACTAAAATATTACAGAAAAGAATAAGCAATATTCTCTCTAATGCTATATCGCCTGAGCAGGTAGGTTTTGTAAAAAACAGATTGGTGGTGGAAAATATAAACTTAGCATCAGAAATGATGAAAGAAATATGAGCACAAGTGAGAGGAGGAAATGTTATTTTGATATTGGATTTGGCTAAAGCTTTCGATAGAGTAGAATGGGATGTTTTATGTTATCTCATGAGAAAGTTGGGTTTCTTAGAATACTGGATAGATTTGATGTATAGGTGTGTCTCAAGTGCATGGGTAAAACTTCTAGTAAATGGACAGGTAGGTGGTGAATTTAAACCAACAAGATGAATCAGGCAGGGAGACCCTCTCTCCCCTACTTTATTCAATATATATTTAGAACTATTTATAGTTAGCTTAAAAGAGGAAATGAGAAGGAGTAAAATCGTTGCTTTCAAGAAGCCCAGGCACACTCCTCCTGTGATTTGTTTGGCATATGCGGATGATATTATCATCTTCACAAATACCAGTAGTAAATCATTAAAAAATATGATGATATTTTTGCAGTCATTGGAGGAAGAAACAGGACAAGCATTGAATAAGAATAAATGTCAATTTCTTACGTCCAAAAATACATCAAAAATTACCTCTCAAAGGATTAGTAGAATCACAGGTTTCATGCAAGCAAAGGGTGCTCTTATATACCTAGGATGCCCAATTTATGAAGGAAGGGTGAAGGAGGCATACTTATCATTCTTAGTGGATAAGATAAAAAATAAAATCGTGAGTTGGAAGGTGAATCTATTAAGTATGGCAGGAAGAATTACACTTATAACACATGTAATTCAAAGTTCTCTAATGCACGTTTTAATGTCGACGCAGCCACCAAAAAGCATAGTTAAAAAAATAGAAAGAGATGACAAATTTCTTATGGGGGAAAAAAGAAGGAAAAAATAAGCTTCACTGGAAAAAATGGAAAGATTTATGTTATCCTAAGGAAGAAACTGGATTAGGATTCTCCACACTAGAAGATATAACTAAAGCATGGGCTTGCAAGAATTGGTGGAGAGTAAAAGAAAATGGGAGTCTTTGGGCTGCATATATAAAAGCTAGATATGGGCTTAGGGATAAGCCGGTTAATTGTAGAAAGGCGTCGAAAAGTTGGATAATTAATGAATAAACAGAAAAATATAGTAGAAAATCATGCGATTCTGACAAGTAAAGGATGGAAATGGAAGCTTAATGCTCAAGGAATTTTCACATTAAAGAGCGCAAAAAATTTAGTAAGAAGAAAAAGGCAGTCACAGGATATTTACGAAAGATTATGGTTAAAAGATATCCCACAGAAAATTAATTTATTTGTGTGGAAACTTCATGCAAAAGCCATACCGGTAGATGAGAATATACAAAGAAAGTGAATAAGGCTAGCCTCTAGTTGTGAATGTTGTAGAAAGGAGATAGAAAGTATTGAGCACTTATTTTCTACAGGAACAATAGCTGATAAAATGTGGGGCAGACTAGAAACAGAAGCATAAATTAAAATAGAAGCATGAAATCTTATTGGTAGATTAGAAAGTTGGGACCAAAAGCACACCAAGAATAAAATTTTCAAATGGCTCAGACAATATATCCCTCATATTACAATATGGTGCATATGGAAAGCTAGAAATAAAAGCCATTTTGAGAATATCCCGATGAGCTATTAGAACATCTTAGAAGAGATTAAAAGAGAAAGCACATTCATAATAGCATGTAACCCGATAAAAGAGCTATGGAGGAGGTGGAGGAGTAATAAGAAATGAGGAAGGTAGCGTAATTAAGGCATTTACAATGAGAGGAATAGCCTCTTCAGTCTTGCACTCAGAAACAATGACCCTATATATGGGTCTCCAAATTTGCAAAGAAAATGGGTTCAGCAAAATTCAAATACAGGTAGACTTGAGTCTTTTAGTAGACCTAGTGAAAGACAAAATAGAGCTATGGAGGCTAGATGAAGATATTAATAAGATAAAAGAATTAGTAATTGAACTCAAAGGGAAAATTATTCACATATTTAGGGAAGCTAATGCGCTTGCAGACAAATTAGCAAAGGAAGGTTTGAGGAAAGGTTTTCAGGAATTCGATGAGAATAGCATTCCAGATAAGTATAAAGGATTAATAAGACTTGACAAAATAGGATTCCCTTATATTAGAGTTCAAAATTAAAAGAATAAAACAAAATGTTAAAGAAAATTTAGTGGAATAACTTCTTGCTTTGGTATATGCTTTTTGTTTCTCTTTATTGCACTCTATTGTAGTTTTTAAAGACAAATGTAGGCGATGGCAAGACATATTTGAAAATCTCCCTAGTCCTAATGGGGGAAAAGGGCCAGCCAGAAGAATGAGAAACAGTTAAAAAAAGTGGCATTGGGCAGGATGACTGTAGAAGGCCTCCTGAAAGAAGCCCCAACAGGGAAGCAGACGCAAGTTGGTAAGGGTATAGATGCAATAATATAACTTATATTGTATTGGCTATATTGGGATGTTAGTTTTGCTGGAAAAACATTCAAGGAACATACCAAAAGGGGACTTGAGTATTGATGACAGTTTATTTATCTTGTCTAAGTATTGCTTGTAATTTGTAGAATTTGAAGTGTAATGAGCTAGAAAATAGAGTATGTAACTTGTTATTAATAATGTTAAAGGTAGCAAGAGTCTGTATAGGGAAATATATGTGCCTGTATGAGTCTGTAAGGGTAGTCTTTATACAACAAAGCCAACAGAAGGGACACGGAGGTAAGCTTCAACAGGTTCACAGAGTGATAAAGTAAGAGTCTGAATATACACCTCTAAAAACCAAGGAGACCTATCAAGTAGGGGGGCTCCGTAAGGCATCAACGGGGCGAAGGGTCAACAAAAAGTCAAGGTAAATGTAGCATTGAGAGGTGATGTTGAAAATGCAAAGTTAAGTTATGAAAGGCAGGAAAAGATCACAAACATAGTTTGAACAAAAAAGTCCAGAAAAGTGCATCAAAACTAGCAAACATTCTTCATAAAACATAGTTAAATGAAGAGAATCAAAAGTATAAATCTATTGAACTAGGCTTTATCTTTTATTTTTGAGAAAGGGTGTAAAAGGGAAAAGGGTAGTATTAGTTTGTACAAATGGTATTCCTCCGCCAAAAGAAATGGCATAATAATAAAACAAACCTTTATTTAAAAAAAATAGATATTTATATATAATGTCATATGATTATTAAATCTATAAAAGTTTAAATATAATGTTATCTATTTATAATATTTTTAAAGCCAATCAAAATAGAACCCTTAAACATTGTGTTTATTTTTTCTTAAGTTACTGAAGCAAAATACATTAAGCAATTTTTTTTTTAAGTTGCAGAAGTAGGAAAATATAAGCATGCATTCAGTATTTGAAATCCATGAAACCCTAAAAATTACTCAGTAAAAGAACAAAGTTTACACTAACTGTATATTATTTAATTAATGGTAGAGAGTCAAAATCTTATAAGTGATGTACAAATAAAAGAAATAAGTAGAAAAATTAGGGAAAAATGAAAAATAAATGAAAAATAAATGAAAAATAAATGAAAAATAAATGAAAAATAAATGAAAAATAAATAATTTTATAAACCAAACTCCGCCAGTGATAATAAAATTGAAATAGACAGAGAAATTTATTTGGTATTCTAAAAGAGAAGAGCAATTATAATCTTACAAGGTAACAAGAAGAGGTAGGATTTGAAGGTTGATTCCATAGTCCCTTTTCACTTCTCCTCTCTTCCTCTTTTAAAAGATAGAAAAAATGGTTTAAGCTTTAATGCCTTAGGGTTTTCTTTTTTAATGGAATCTATAAATAAAAAAATGGATGTAAATATATAGAAAAAAAAGACCAAAATATAAAAGTAAACTAAAATCATAAAAAATAAATAATTTAAATAAAAAAATGAAATAGATTTTTATTTAACCATAAATAATATTATTTCATAAATAAAGAAATTTATGGTTAATAATTGATGAAATTTTAATGGTTAATTTTTGTAATATTAATTATAAATTAATGAAATGAATTTAGAAAAAACAATTTATTAATGGTTATAAAAATGATAATTAAAAAATTATATTACTAATAACCATGAAAACTAATAATTGGTAATCAAATATTCAATTATTTCATTTATAAAAAAAAACAAATTATTTAATATAACCATAAATAAATTATATAAAACTATAGCCATTTAAAATAAAAAACATTTCATATTATTTTTTATTTATGGATAAATTTATAATATAAATTCATAAATAAAAAAATAATATTATATTATAATATAGAATTATATATATATATATATATCATGGATATAAATTTTAAAGAATTCAATTTATTTTTTATGAATATAATATGAAACAATTAAAAAGGCATAAAATATCATATTATTTGATATAATTTATAAAATTCTATAAATTACTTAAAGTTAGAAGATCATTAAAAAAGTTATATTTATTATTTAAAAAAAAAGGAATACTAAAAACTAATTGTAAAGATCTTATTCAATTGTTTAATTCTTATAAATTTTAGTATGGACAAAAACTAAAACTTGAATTCAAATCAAATTAGCGTCAGTTTGGTAGTACTTTCAAAAGTGTTCATTAGTAATATTTTAAATAACTTTTTTAAAACCCTAAAAAAATTCTTGATGTGTTCTATTAATAATTACACTAAGATATTTATTTTTAAAATTATCAAAATTTTTGTGTTGTAATAAAAACATCTATGTATTAATTTTTAAATATCAATTTATTTTGATTTAAATTTTAGGTAAATTTTAAATTTTTTTTATAATTCAAAATTTTAAATCTTTTCATAATTATTTTTTAAAATGATTCCTATAATCATAATTTTTTTTTATTTTAAATAATATATATATTTACTTGTTTATTTGTTAATTCAGATATTTTTATAAATTTTTTTTATCTAATCATATAATCAATTATTTTAGCTTTTTATTAGTAGTAATTTTATGTATGATCAATTATTAATTAAAATATCATAAAAATTGATTATAATTATATAATTAATTATTTGTTATTTTTTTTAATAAAAATATTTAAATATCATAATTAAATATTTCAGAAAAATATTTTGTATACATTTTTAAAAATTTTATAATCAGAAAAATAGTTATTTTAGTCTTTATTAATATACATTTGTATTCGTATTTATATATATTTGAAATTATTTATTTATAATATATTATTTTTATAATTATATGAGGAAAATGTGTCTTTCAAGAATCACTCAGCAATAGACCAGGGCAAACATTTAATATACAAAAATAAATAAAAAATTAAAAATAAATAATATACATAAAAAAAAATTTAGTCAATATAGATTAGCGACAGAAATTATCCCCAACCCACATAGCTTGGTAAAAATCCCTAGCTAAATGAATATATTTTGTGAAAATTATCATTTAAATAATAATCTTTTGCAATTAAATAAAAAATCAAAAAAATAATTTTAAGAATATTATTTCGTGAGGGATTTTGTGTCGAACGAAATAGCTATGGAAAATTCATCTTTAAAGTCATTGCTAAAATGCACACAATTCTTTGCATGAAAATTTATGATAAATTTAGCTATGGACAATTTTCAATCAAATATTTTAGTAACTAATCCATCACAAATCATTCAAAAAATTGTAATACAATATAAAATCGAACATCTATTATTATTTAATAGCTAATCCCTTTCTAATTAGCTAGAAATCATATTCCTAACAAAATTTTGATAGCTAAATTGACATTTTCTTTAGTTTAGATAGACTGAAAGATAGAAATATAGAAAGATAAGCAGACAAAAATATAGACAGATAAATAGATAGAAAGATAGACAAATAGATTGATAGAGAGATAAATAGATAGAAGATAGATAGATAGATAGTCAAATAGATCGATAGAAAGAAAGAAATAAATAAATATAAATAGATAGATAGTTAGGTAGGTAGGTAGATAGATAGATAGATAAGAAAATAGATAGATAGATAGATAGATAAATAGATGATAGAAAAATAGATAGACATATAGATATACAAATAAATAAATAGATACATAGCTAGTTATATAGATAGATAAATAGATACAGAGTTAGATAGATAGATAGATATGCTGATAGATAGAGAAACGTATAAATAATCAAATAGATATAGAGATAGACAGATAGATAGATGAATAAATATAGATAGATAAATAAATAGATAGACATATATATAGACAAATATATAAACAGATAGATTGACAGACAAATAGATAGATAGATTAATTGATTGATAGATATATAGTTAGATAGAAAGATAGATAAAAAGATAGACAAAAAGATAGATAGATAGATAGATATATAGATAGATAGATAGATAAATAGAGAATAGATAGATGGATGGATTGATTGATTGACAGATAGAGAGACAGATAGATAGACATATAGATAGACATATAGAAAGAAAGAAAGAAAGATAGATAGATAGATAGATAGATAGATAAATAAATAGATAGATAGATAAATAAATAGATAGATAGATACGTATATAGATAGATAGATTGACAGATAGATAGATGGATAGATAGATAGATAAATAGATAGAAAGATAGATAGAAAGATAGAGAGACAGAAAAATAGACAAATAGATAGAAATATAGAAAAAAAGATAGATTGATAGACAGACAAATAGATAAATTGATAGACAGCTATATAGATATATAGGTAGATTCATAGATAGATGGATAGAAAAATAGTTAGATAGATAGAAAGATAGATAGACAGATAGTTAGATAGTTAGATAGATAGATAATCGTAATGATTGATAGATAGAAAGACAAATAGAGAAGAAGAATAATAGATAGATAGTTAGATAGATTGGCATACAAATAGACAAACAATAAGATAAATTGATAGGTGGAAAAAAAGATAGACAGATTGATAGATTTATTGATATAAAGATAAAAAGATAAATATAAAAATAGATAGATAGATGGATAAATAGGTTGATAGAGAGATTTATTTACATAATGATGGGTAGTTAGATAGATAGATTTATATAAAGATAGATAGATTTATATAAAGATAGATAGATAGATAATTAGATAAATAGATATAGAGATAGATAGATAGATAAATATATAGACAGATAGATACATGTAGTTATTGATAGATTGATAGATAGATAGATAGACAAAAAGATAAACATATAAAAAGATAGATAAATAAACAAATAGATAGATAGAGAGGTAGATAGAAATATAGATAGATAGATAGATAGACAAAAAGATTGATAGATAGATCGATAGATAGACAAACAGATAGATAGATAGTTAGACAAATAGATAGAAAGTCTGATAGATAGAATGATAGATATACATATATATAAATACATAGATAAATAGATAGTTAAAGAGATAGATAGACAAAAAGATAGAAAGATTGATAGATAATAGACAGATAGATAGAGTGATAGATAGACAGATAGATAAACTGATAGGTAGACAAATAGATATGCAAATAGATAGACAGACAGATAAATAGATAGATAGATAGATAGAAAGACATATAGATAGATAGATCGACAAATAGGCAGATAGATAGATATATAGATAGATAGATAGACATAGACATACAGACAAACAGATAAAAGACTAATTGATAGATACACAAACTGATTGATAGACATACACACCGATAAATTGACAGACAAATAGAAAGATAGAAAGAAAGAAAGATTGATTGATTGATTGATTGATAAATAGATAGATTGATATATAGATTGATAGAGAAATATATAGATAGTTAATAGAGAGATTATTAAATATATTATTAGATAGATACTTAGGTAGATAGATAGATAGATAGACAAATAAATAGATAGATAGATACACGGATAAATAGATGATAGATTGATAGATAGATAGACTGACATATAGATAGATAGATAGATAGATAGATATACATAGACATATAGAAAGACAAAAGGATATACATACAGATAGTTAGATAGGTAGATATATTGACAAACATAATGATAGATTATTAGACAAATACTTAGATAAATAGATAGAAAGATAGATGAACATAAAAGAACAGATAGATAGAGAGATAAATTGATATATTGATAGTTACATAGATAGATTAATAGAAATATCGACAAATAGATTGATAGATAGACGTATTGATAGATAAAAAGATAAATAGATAGACAGAAAGACAGATAGATAGATAGATAAACATAGATAGGAAGATAGATATAAAAAAAGATTGACTTATATACAGATAGATAGTGAGACAGATATGCAGATAGATAGAGAGATAGAGATATAGATTAATGATAGATAGAAAGATCGATAGATAGATTGACAGAAAGATAGAAAGATAAATATACTTAGATAGACAAATAGATAGACTGGTAATAAATAAACACATAAATAGATAAATAGATAGATAGATAGATAGACAATTAGGCAGATAAAAAAATAGATAGACAGATTGATTAACAGACAGACAGACAAATAAATATATAAATTGATAAAAAGCTATAAAGAATGATAGAAAGATAGTCAGAAAAATAGTCAAATTAATCGCAAGATAGATAGATAAAAATATTGATTGATAGATAGACACATAGATTGAAGAATTAATAGAAAGATTGATAGATTGAATGATAGAAAAATTGATATAGATATAGATATATAGATTGAAAGACTGATAGATTATAGATAGATAGATACATAGTTAAATATAAATATATATAGATATATAGGTAAATTGATAGATTATTAGACAGATAGATAGACAAATAGATAAACTGATACATAGACACTTAGAAATATATATATATATATATATATATATATATATATATATAGAAAAATAAATAGATAGATAAATATATAATTAGAATGAAAAACTAATAAATAGATCTATAGATAGATAAATAAATAGACAGGTAGACAAATAGATAGACCGATAGATAGAAAGAATATAGATAGATAGATACACAAAAAGATAGATCGATAGATAAATATATAGATAGATAGATAGACAGATAGATTGATAGATAGATATAAAGATATATAGATAGACATATAGATAGACAGATTGATAAATAGATAGACATATAGATAGACAGATTGATTGATATATAAATAGACAGATAGATATGTAGATAGATAGATAGATAGACAAACAAATAGATAGATAGATAGATTAAATAGATAGATATATAGAAAGATAGATAATTAGATAGACATATAGATAGATAGATACATAGATATATAGATTGATAGACAGATATATTGATAGAAAGATAAACAGATAGAATGAAAGATAGAAAGATAGATAAAAATAGATATATAGAGGGTTTGATAGACAGATAGATAGATAGATAGATAGGCAGATAGATAGATATAAAGACTAACAGATAGATAGAAAGACATATAGATAGTTTAATAGATAGAAATACAGATAGATTGATAGACAAATAGATTGAAATAAAGATAGTTAGATATAGAAATTGATAGGCAGATTGATAGGTTAATTAATAGAAAAATATATAGTGAAATATATTGATAGATTTATAGATGGATAGATAGATTTATAGACAAATTGATATTTAGATTGATAGACAGATAGATAGATAGATAGATAGAAACATAGATATATTGATATAAATATAGATAGATAGATAAACCGATAGTTAAATAGATCGATAAATTGATAGATAAATACAAAAAATAGATAGGTAGACAGATAGATAGACAGATAGATAGGCAGATAGATAGACAGATATATCGATAGATAGAAAAAATGATAGATAGATAGATAGATGGAAAGATAGATAAATAAGATTATGAGTTAGAAATCTCAGGGATTCTACTCATAGCAAACCTTAGAGTCATGGACATGTTAGATTTTGATGTAATTCTTTGCATAGACTGGCTAATAGCACATCTAGTCGTTATTGATTGTGATCATAGAAGAATTATTATCCATACACCAGACAATATATATGTTGTATTTCAAGACCATATGCTTGATGCATTACACCAGACTATATATGATTCTAAATGGTACTAACAACTTTCGGGTTGGCTGAATTGTCTCACCCTATAATAAGCAGGGATATTGAATATGGATCTTTCTTGGATAGTTTGTGAATATGAGGATGTTTTTCTAAATGAATTACTAAAATTACCCCATCACAGGATTACCAACACACCAAGATTACCTTCACATAGGATGACACCGATTGTATTACAAGAACTAAAGTTCCAGATACAATATTTGTTTGACAAGGGTTTCATTAAACTCAGCAGTTAACCTTGTGGTGCTCTGCTTTTATTTGTAAGAAAGAATGATAAAACCCTTTGACTGTACATTGATTATCGACAGTTGAATCTGGTTATGATAAATAATCAATATTCATTACTAAGGATTGATGATTTATTTGACCAGTTAAAAGGGGCACATGTTTTTTCCAAAATAGATCTTCGTACTGGATATGACCAGTTGTGGGTTAGAGAGGCTAACATTCCTATGATAGTATTTAGAACATGGTATGGGCATTTTGAGTTTACATAAATGCCTTTCGGATTAACAAATGTGCCAACAACATTCATGGATCTTATGCATATAATATTTCAGCCATATTTAGATTATTTTGTTGTTGTTTTTATGGATGACATTTTTATCTATTCTTAGTCCGAAGGAGAGCATGAGGATCATTTACATATTATTCTCCAAACTTTGAGAGAATATAAGTTGTATGCTATGTTTGGAAAATGTAACTTTTGGTTGATAGAAATAAAATTTTTGGGACATGTAGTATTAGCGACTGTTATCTTAGTGGACTCTGAAAAAGTCAAGGCAGTCATGAGTTGTGAGAGGACAAAGTCAATTTTTGAAATACGTAGTTTTTTGGGATTGGCTGGGTATTACAGAAGATTTATTGTTAATTTTTCCCTGTTAGCTGCTCCTATTACTAGATTGTTCAGGAAGGAAGTTAAGTATGAGTGTATTATTCATGTGAAATGGCATTTCATGAATAGAAAAGGTGACTTACTTCAGCTCCTATTTTGATAGTTCCGGATAGGGGACAGAAATATACAGTGTATTGTGATGCCTCGAAAGATGGATTGGGATGTATTCTGATGCAATCTGGGAGAGTTGTAGCTTATGGTTCAAGGCAGTTAAAGAATCATGAGAGGAATTACCCAACACTTGATATAGTGTTGGTGGCTAAAGTCCTTGCTTTAAAAATATAGTGACACTATTTGTATGGGGAGTAATTTGAGGTATATTCAGACCATAAAAGTCTGAAATATATCTTTACACAATGAGACCTTAACATGAGACATCATCGATGGATGGAGTATCTAGAAAATTATGATTTTACTTTGCATTACCATCCAGGTAAGGTAAATGTGGTGACTGATGCACTTAGTTGGCAATCATGAGGTGCATTAGCTAGTATTATTTTGTGGGAATGAGATGCTTGAACTGGGTTATCAAAATATTAGTAACTATACCTTCACTATTAAATAAGGTGATTTAGATGCAGAAACAAGATGTTGAAATATTATCTATAAAGAACCGAGTAGAAACTGATACATGCGATGAATGTTGGGCTATTCATATGGATGTTAGTCTTCGGTTTAGGGGACAGAATGTGGTTTCCCAGATAGTAGAATTGAGAGAGAAGATTCTTAAAGAATTTCACTGTTCTCATTTTACAGAACATCCAGATGACACAAAGATGTATAATGATCTTCGTCGCTAGTATTACTAGAATAGGATGAAGAGATACATTGGAGATTTTGTTCGATAATCCCTCACATGTTAGCAAATAAAGGCTGAGCATTTGAGGGTAGTAGGATTACTCCAGCCTTTGGATGTAGTAGAGTGGAAATAAAAGCATATCACATTGGAATTTGTGACTCACTTGCCACAGACATCACGAAAACATGATGCTATGTGGGTGATTATTGACCGACTTACAAAGTCCGCACATTTTTTGGCAATGTGAATGATCTTGACATGTGAGGAATTGTGCAGGTTATACATACGAGAAATTGTCCGATTTCATGGAATGCTAGTATCTATTGTATCGGATAGAGATCTCAGATTTATGGCTCATTTCTGGAAGAATTTCCAGAAAGCAATTGGAACACAGATGATAATGAGCATTGCTTTTCATCCAGAAACTAATAGTCAGTCAGAAAGAACCATACAAGTTTTTGAAAATATGCAATAAGCATGTTGTCAAGATTTCAAGGGTAGCTAGGAAGAATATCTGTCTTTGGTCGAGTTTGCCTAAAATAATAGTTATCAGGCAAGTATCCAAATGGCACCATGTGAAGCATTGTATGGAAGGCTATGTCGATCTCTAGTTTGTTGGGCTGAGGTGGGAGACTGATCCATCACGGGTCTAGACGTGATTAGAGATACCTCAGAGAAAGTAGATTTGATACGACGACATGTTCTTATGGCTCAAAGTTGATAGAAAAGTTATTCTGATAGACAAAGATGACCTCTAGAATTTAAGGTGGGAAATCATATTTTCTTGAAAGTGATGCCAAAAAGGAGAGTAATCAAATTTGGCAAGCATGAAAAGGTATCGTCAAGATATATTGGACCTTTCGAAATACTCGAGAAGGTAGGTTTGTTTGCTTATCGATTTGTATTACCGCCACATTTATCTGGTGTGCATGAAATATTTTACATCTCTATGCTTAGGAAATATATTTCAAGTCCAACTAATGTAATGGATTGGGGCGAACTCATTATTGATACAGATGAAACGATTAAAAAAATGCAAGTACGTATCATTGATAGTCGAGACCAAGTTTTGCAATGCAAGATGGTGAGACTAGTAAAAGTGATTTGACAGCATCATGGAATAAAAGAAGAAACATGGGAACGTGAAGACATGATGCATGTCACTTATCCTTTTTTATTTGAAAATGAAGGTATGTGTTTTAGTAATTTAATAATTATTTAACTTCAGAATAAGTTTATAATTGTAAATTTGTATCTGTGAGAATTTCAAAATGAAATTTATTAAGGAGGAGAGAATGTGAAATCCCGAAAAAAAAATTAAGAAATAAATAACATGATTTATTTCTGGAAAATGAGTAAAATAGTAATTTGTTATAAAAAAATTAACTAAAAATTTTAGAACCCTACTGATAAAATGAATTTTGTTATTGAATTCGTCTTGAAAAATATAGTTACGTTGACAAATTTTGTCAAATTCTGAGGAAGTTTGAATTTTGTTATTTTTTTAAATTATTTAAATAATTATTAGAATAATTAAATAAATATAAAAAAATGAAAATGGAAAATACTACGCCACGATGTCATCACGTGGCTGGCATGCACGGTCCATGTGTTTAAAAAAAATAAAAAAAAAATAAAAAAATAAAAAAAAATTTTTAAAATTTTTAAAAATAAAACAAATTTAAAACATTTTTAAAATAAAAAAATTTTAAAAATAAAAAAATTTTAAAAATAAAAAAATTTTAAAAATAAAAAAAATTTAAAAAATTTAAAAAATTAAAAAAATTTAAAAAATTTAAAAAATTTAAAAAATTTAAAAAATTTAAAAAATTTAAAAAATTAAAAAAAATTAAAAAATTAAAAAAAATTAAAAAATTAAAAAAAATTAAAAAAAATTAAAAAAAATTAAAAAAAATTAAAAAAAATTAAAAAAATTAAAAAATTTTAAAAATTAAAAAATTAAAAAAATTTTAAAAATTAAAAAAATAAAAAAAAAATAAAAAAAATAAAAAAATAAAAAAAATAAAAAAAATAAAAAAAATAAAAAAATAAAAAAAATAAAAAAAATAAAAAAAATAAAAAAAATAAAAAAAATAAAAAAAATAAAAAAAATAAAAAAATAAAAAAAATAAAAAAAATAAAAAAAATAAAAAAAATAAAAAAAATAAAAAAAATAAAAAAATAAAAAAATAAAAAAAATAAAAAAAATAAAAAAAATAAAAAAAATAAAAAAATAAAAAAATAAAAAAAATTATTATAATTAAAAATTTAAAAATACGATGTGAATTTAGAAAATGATTGATGCCTGACAAAGAATGGAAAAAATAAAATTCTAGAGTGAGAGTGAGAGAGTCATTGTGTTGAGGAATATATATATATATATATATATAAACTTGAATTTCTTTTGATCTTAATGGATTATTCTAAAGTCGGAATAGAATAGTACAAGAACAAAAGTTGCTCTACGTGATGAGATATTTAATTTGACATCAAATTTATAATATTTCCATGAAAGGAAGTAGTTTTCTCTTATCATAATTTCTTTCTATTTAAAGGCCATAAATGATCATATTTTATATTTTAATTCGAATTGTTAGAAATATCATTGGAAATGATTAATCGATAAAAAGTTTATGGGTTTCATTTAGTAAAATTTAGTGCAGGTTAATTGGGTTTGGATTGTTATAGTTGTGTCTTAAACCTCATTTAATCGTAAATGACATACTTGTATTTCATATGCACGGGGACATTTCATATACATCAGTGGGTGCATGATATATATATATACATATAAAGGTGTATGAAATGTATTTGGAGAACTCGAATTAGGATAACATCCAGATTGAGTTGCATGATATTTTTCTTGAGCAAGACTAATAAATTTGTGAACTTGAATTGGGACAACCTCCAGGCTGAGTTACACGGTAGTTTTTGAAAAATATCTAAGGAAAAAAAATATTTTGTCTGAGAAACGTCCAATATATATTTCAAAGGAGGTTCATAATTCTCAGAGTAAATCCAAGAGATTCATATTTTATTCAAAGAAATGTCCAATATATTTTTCGGAGGAGTTTCATATTTATCTAAATAATTCCAAGAAAATAAATATTTCATTACTAAAATTCACCGAATTACCGACCAATTATTTGGTCGCTAATTCGGTATTTTGTGGTCGATAAACCAAATAGCAACTAATTACTGACCAAAATATTTGATCACAATTTTGTTTGTCGTTAATTTTTTTACCAAGAAAAAAATCATTTTGTCGGTAAATTACCGACCATTTACTGACCCTCTACCACCAAATAATTATCGACTATATTCCGATAATTTTCTAACAAAATTATTTAGGTCGGTGCATTACTCTCCAAATGGTCGATAATTAACAACCATTTACAAACCATTCACCGACAAATAATTATCAACTCAATTCCAACTATTTTCCGACCAAATGCAGTTGGTCGGTAAATGGTCTCCATGTGGTCAGTAATTACTGACCGACTAAAGACCATTTATCGACAAATAATATCTGACTATATTCCGGCTATTTTCCGACCAAAAGCATTAGGTAGGTAAATTGTCTCCAACTGGTTAGTAATTACTGACAATTTACAGACAATTTACCAACAAATAATTTCCGACTATATTTCAAACATTTTCACACCAAAAGTATTAGGTCAGTAAATGGTCACAAAATGGTCGGTAATAACCAAAAAAAATTGCAACCAAAAACCGATCAAAATATTTTATAATCATTGGTCGGTAATTGATCTCCAAAAATATTACCGACCATTTAGTGACCTTTTACCGACCATTAATATTAAAAAATTTTGGTTAGTTTTTGGTCGCAATTGCGTCGGTAATTACCGACCAAAATTTTTTTAGTTTTGATGCATTTGCTATAGAAACATATATAGATAGCACAAAAAAATCCAATTAACTTCCAATTTTGATGCAGTTACTACATAAACATATACAGATAATACAACAAAAAAATCTCATTACCTCTAGCAAACAACAATATATACTTCATATATATATATATATATAATACATCAAGAGAAAATAAAAAAAATGAAATTCAAAATCAAGGTTTAATGCATTAAAAAAATGTGTGTAATAGACTTAATCATCCAACCTAGTTTCATAATCGTTATACTACGATGTATCTAGTCCACACGGTGAGGTGTCGGGTATTGAGGTAAAGCTGTCTACTACTGCTAGTCCTGACGTAGTTCCTGTGGTTGTTACTATAGGTGATTGGAGTAGATGCTGTAACTGGAGCATTATGCCGAAAAATCTGTGGTAGATCATTAGGGTTGAACTGTAGTCTTCTTTCCTGAAACTTCTTTGTAAGCCAGTCAAAAAACATATGCAACTCATCCCTATCATCCTCATAGTCGACAATGTGTCGCTCTATATCGACAAACTGATACTGTATAGCATTTCATATCATGTCCTTAAATTCCTCCATAGTCGAGAACAAATTCTAAATTGGTCCTGAAAATTCAGCTTCATAATCTAGTCATCTATGCGAGTAGAATGATGATATCGACGAACCGATGCAATAGATGGGTATCTTCTTCTTGCCATCAATAGCCACATACCAAATCTGATACGTATCAACTGGTGGAGCTGATGAATGAGAACTACCTGTTGCACCATCACATGAACCTGAAGTAGACTTGGAATATGCTTGAGTCGCAGCAGCTAACATTTCTTCATATGTCGCCTAATAAAAATGTACAAAAGGAATTTCAATTTATATTCAAACAAAGAAAAAGAAAAGTTAATTTTTTTTATGAAACTTATATTTGCTGCACGAGATCTCCGATCAACAAAAGTTTGAATATCATTAGCCTTCGTCTGCATGTATCTGAATAAGCGAGGAGCATTGGGCTTCTTACCCTCCTTCCGTGTCTATAATTACTACAATACATATGTTAATTCTATTGAAAAAAAAATTCTTAATGAGAAATGAAATTTAAGCATAATTGAACACATTTCACAAAGTAATAAACATAAAAAGTATAAATTATAAATAATACCAATATTCGTTCATGCTCGTGAATAGAGCGAGATCCACAAGTGTGGGTAGACATTCCACTACCCTCCCTAGCCCACTCTGAGCGATGATTGCCATTCTGTTTATCACACCTCTTCCTATAATCCGGATAATTTCAACTGCTTCGCCACTCCTTGAAAATATGATCAAGGACACTCAAATCTTTTTCTTTCTTCTTCGGCCATTTATCTTTGATCTCGTACATAGTGTCTTTATATCGGTTGACAGCATGTTTGTAGAACACACTTTTAACCACCTCCTTTGGCCGTGTCCACCTGTAAAATTTTTTAATTAAATAATTTAATATTTTTATATCAAATTGAATAAAAATTTAAACTATAAATAATTTATAATAAACAAAGAATAAAACAATTTAATATCTTATTCAAATTCAATATTTTACATAATTGAAACAAAAAAAATAAAAAACTTTTATTTCATCTTAATCATCAATGTATCTATTGACAATGCATAAATTATAATATATCCATTTATTGATGTTGGTTTCTCTCCCTCTGCTCCTCCAATCATCATTTTTCTATTGCGACAAAGCTATTTGAGTCATGACATGTATTGTCTAGTGAAAAATCTTAATACTTATAAAAGCTTTGTATGAGGAACAATGCGGTATTATATCAGTAAGAAATTTAAACCACTCACTCAGATTAAAAAAAAAGTTATGTTTTGATACATATATAATCATGTAGTATATATGTAAATATATACTAGCATTTCACTCGTACATATATTACTGAAGTATATGTACATAAAAATAACAGCATTATGTGTACATATAAACCGAGTACAAATATACTCAGTATATATGTACATAAAATACTGTAGTATTATATGTTCATATATACTGACTTTTTTCGTATGTATATATCCCATTGGATGCTGTTGTTGTTGCACCCGTTGCCGCTCCTGCCGCAGCTACCTTTGTCGCTATCACTGCCAATACCACTGCTATTGTCATCGCTACCATGCTGTCTCTGCTGTCGTCACCGCCGCCACTGCTACCTCCACACTGGCACTTTTACTGATGCTTCCGATGATGCCGATGCTTCCGGTGCAGCCGCTGCTACCACCACTTCCGCCGCCATTGCCGCTGCCGCTGCTTCTGATGCCATCGCTCTTGCCCTGCCACTACTATAACCGTGGCTGCCCCGCTGCTGCCACCACCACCACTATCGCCGTTGCCTCTTCTACTGTCGCCACTATCATCGCCGCGACCACTGTCACTGATACTGCTGCTAATATTAGGTTTTTATAGACTTATAATAGGATAAAAATCTACCCAAAAAATTCGAAGACACAAACATTTTCATAGATATATAAAAACAGTTATTATAGATATGAACACACATAATTTAAAGTTGATTGTCATACAGCTTAAACTAAAATTTAATTAAATAGTTTAATATTTTTATATACAATTTAATAAACAGAAACTATAAAAGTAAATTTTAAATTAAACAAAAAAATTCATTTAATAACTTATTCTAATACAATATTTTAAATGGCTAAAAAAATTATATTACATCTTAGTTATCAATGTATCTACCGACTATGCATAAAGTATAATCTATCAATGCATCGACGTTGCTTTATCTCCCTCTACTCCTCTGATTACCAACTTTCCACTACAAAAATGTTGTCCGAGTCACGGGTGCTTCATGTCTGTTGAAAAATCTCTTCACTCATACAAGCTTCGTATGGGAAACAATGTGGTACCACATCTGTAAAAAATTTAAACCACTAAATAAAATATAAATAAATTTAAAAAAAACTATGTTTTGATAAATACATATTACTACAGCAAAAATACACACATATACTAGCATTTCACTCGTACATATATTACTATAGTATTTGTACATATAAATTGTATTATTATGCATACATATATACTCAGTATATATGTACATAAAATAATGCAGAATTATATGTACATATATACTAACAATATACCTACGTATATGCCACAAATTTTTCCATTCCTACTTCTCCCGCTACTGCTGCCACCCTTGTCGTAGTGGTAGCGGCCACTACGGTAGCTATCGATGCTGCCGCCGCTGCTAGTGCAGCCACAGCTGTGGCTGCTACCGGTGTTGTCTTCGTTATCGCTGATACTGCCGATACCATTGTTGCCACTACTGCCGCTACAGCCACTGCTTCCACCTATGCCAATGCTGCCTTTAATGTTGTCGCTGCCTCCGCTACTTCCCCTACCTCCACTGCTAGCAATACTACTGCCGCTACCTCAGCTACCGCTACTGATAATAGGCTTTTACATACCTATAATAGGCTAAAACTTTACCAAAAAATTCGGAAAAACACAAACATATTCATAGATATATAAAAACAATTAATATATACATGAACAAATACAAATTAAAGTTGATTGTCATACAGTTTAAACAAAAAATTAATTTAATAATTTAATAATTTTAAATTAAATTTTATAAAAACAAAAATAATAAATGAAACTTTTAAATAAAACAAAAAAATTTATTTAATAACTTATTCTAATACAAAAAATATATTACATCTTATTAATCAATGTATCTATTGACTGTGCATAAAGTATAATCTATCAATGCATTAACGTTGCTTTCTCTCCCTCTGCTCCTCTGATCACCAACTTTCCACAACAAAAATGCTTCTGAATCATGGTGCATCATGTTTGTCGAAAAATATATTCACTTATACAAGCTTTGTATGGGAAACAATGTGGTACCATAAATGTAAGGAATTTAAACCACCAAATCAAATCAAAATAAATAAATAAATGACTCTGTTTTGATAAATATATATTGCTGCTGTAAATATCTACATATATACTAGCATTTCACTAGTACATATATAACTATAGTATATGTACATATAAACTATAGTATTATGTGTACATATATACTGAGTACTTTATATACTCTGTATATATGTACATAAAATACTGTAGTAT
Organism: Sapria himalayana; assembly: GCA_029783825.1. Taxonomy (NCBI): domain Eukaryota; kingdom Viridiplantae; phylum Streptophyta; class Magnoliopsida; order Malpighiales; family Rafflesiaceae; genus Sapria; species Sapria himalayana. Next base: position 1,159,485 of record JAREIK010000369.1, on the reverse strand, counting down.
TATATGTACATATATACTAACAATATACATATGTATATATCACATTTGTTGTCGTTACAGCTGCTCCCGCTGGCATCGCTACCGCTATTGTCGCTGCTGAAAATAGGCTTTTACATACCTATACTAGGCTAAAACTCTACCCAAAAAATTCAGAGACACAAAAATATATTCACAAATATATAAAAACAAATATTATAGACATAAACAAACACAAATTAAATTTGATTGTCTTACGGCTTCAAAAAATATATAAAAGATATCCAGCAATTATGTTTAGAGATAAAAAGAGTGCAAAAATAAAATGTTTTTAGAATAATAAAGATAAGTTAAGCTAGCCTCTTTTTGATAAAGATAAAATCGGTAAAAATGAGACCCATGCATTGGAAGGACCATGGTAATGTCTGATTGCTTTGAATCAGAATTTTTTATTTTGTCTCACATAATGTGTTCTACAAAGATTCATGATTGGGTTAATCGGAAAAGCAAAGAATAAGAATAGAATAAAAAAAATTGAAACCTGCAAAAAGTAACATAATTATTTGCTACACGTGGAAAAAAATAAATAACAGTTCGGAAATAATTCTCATACTCAATCATCCTCATAATTTATACAAAATGCTAGCCTCTCCTGCAAGGTTTTGCAGCTAGATCTCAGAATGCTATTTGTTGCGCCAAAGCCGCTATGACTCCATATAGGACATCTGTTGTTGCATTACAATCTTAACTCCTTTCATCTCATCATTTATTTCTTTAATTTCTTTCTTTTCTTCCATCAAATTAGTATACTGCTCATCCTTCTATTCTTTAATTTCATATATTTCTTTCTTTAAATGAGATATCTGCTCATCCTTCTTTTTTAGTTTGGTCTCCATAACTACAATACGTTCATTTGATTCCATTACTTATTGTTCGACCACCTCAGTGACCATTGTTGAGATAGATGAATTAGAAGCACGACTGCTACAACAAAATGTCACTCCCTTCGAGCTGATTCCATACACTCGCTACTTCTTAAGACCTTCTATGGTCTCTAAACAAATAGGATCATAGTCAATTGGTTGAAGATCCATAGAAACCTCAACATGTTGATGAGCAGCTATCACATGTTCCTCCATTAGGTCTCGAGATAAAATAGAGAAAAAAACTATTCTAGATATACAAAAATAAAATAAATATTTTGCAATCCAAACAATTTTCTAAATTTACTGTAGTATTATAAAATTTTATTAATATAATAAGTTCTTACAGAAATCATCTAAGATTTGTTGTTAACAAAGTGATCATCCACTTTCTTCACATGCATCTTCTTGAAAATCTAATAAAAATTTTTATCCCGACCCAATTCTCCAGCCTAGAATTTGTTTTTATTAAGTCATTAAAAAAACAAATGATCAAAAAATTTAACAAAATTAATAAAACCATGCAGAGATTTGATTTATTGTACTATTAGGACAACCACTAAATATATAAATATTTACAATTTTAAAATTGTACGATATCTCAAGCGTGCTCAATGCTCGACTTTGACCCTCCTGTTGTGTCGAAAAATTATTGTACCTAGTCCAGCTACCTCACTTCGTTGATTTTTACTGGCAATATCTGATTTTTTCATCACATCTAAATCCTCCCAATACATAAGCCACTCGGACCAATCATCCTCGGATATAAAATCAGGCCTTTCTTTCATATTCTTCAATTTATGGACAAAATAAGAATATCATTGAGTAGCTTTGATCTCCCATAATGACTTTATCTTTGCATCAAATTTAGGTGCCCATGTGCACTAATTCTATATATAGAAAAATCACAAAAGAATTTATATTAACAACAAGAACATAATTATTTATTGCTTGAATAATAACCAACATAATAGATAAGTAATTTGATTATTATTTTTCAATACTTTTGTTTTGTTATTTTTACCTAAAAATCATTAAAATAGGACTCCTTTGCCAATTCTAAAACTTTCTTCTAGGAGAATGATTTAGAAGCAGCCATTTTCTTGAAAGACTTTGTAATTATAGTCGAATACTTGTGAGATGAAATAAAACTGTACAAATAAATAAATAACATAGAAACCATGCGAATCATAACAATATAAAAAAACCAATAATAGTAACATCAAAATTTTTTTTTCAAGTCATTTTTACATATTTCTTTTACATCTCATCCACAATCTCACTTTCTAACTTTGCACTGACTATAGAGGAAGGCAATACATTTGATGATGTCGTTGATATTGTAAATGGGGGAACAATTGGTGTAAAATGTGGCGTAGAAGATAGAGATTGATCAAAAGTGTATGCATAAAGGACAATCAGTGGAGGGCTAACATCTGATAAAGGTGATAGTAGAGGTCTCAATGATGGTGATGGTGATAGAAATGGATATGGTGATTGTGATGTTGAAGTCTAGATATGGTGGCTATGAGATGGTACTAATTCTGCAACATAATGTAGCATACTAGATGAATTTGGTTCAATTTTGTGTCCACGTTCACCTCCACCACGGCCACATCCTTTAGGCGTCATCTGCTGTACAAATAAAACATAGAACAAACAATAGAGATATGATGAACAAGCATACATTTTATAATAAAACACATCGATAGATTTCAACAAATTATAAAAAGTATTTTATAGTTTAATATTATAATAAAATTATAATAATTTAATTTTCGGCATCACTGTCCTCCTCTAATAGATCTTCTGATATATCATCTGATTCCGATAGAAGTTCGAACTTATTTTTAGATAGAAAGTGATCATCATTAATTTCTATTATGTCACCATTTGAGTCACATAAATTTGTTGGATCTTCATCTACATTCACAGGTTCAATATTATTTATGTCATCTTCCTGGAATGCCGGTGAAATATCTAAGTCTGCACTTCTTTCTTGCGATGTTGGTACTTCAAATTTTGATCATACTTTGATTTTGCAAATCGCCCACAAATCACTCTTATCACAATATAAACTTGGATATGTATAATAATATACTTGAGTGGCTTGAACTGTCATAATAAATGGCTCGTATTGATTATATATACATTTATGGTTAACATCCACTATCTTATAATCCAAATGAATCTTTGTGACGACATTTCATGTATGATCAACCCACTCGCCCTTAAATAATACAATCTTATTATTTTCGAGTCCAAGATACTCCAACTCAATAACTTCTTTGAGTTGATCATAATAATCAATCTCATCTACACTATATCCTGCACCTTTAATGCATACACCACTATTCATATTATTTTACACGAACCGTGCCTATTTGTGTGAAATTTATATCCATTAACAAAATACCCAAGATAGGTTGTCACATATCTAAACGGGCCTTTACTTAGATTATGAATAAAAATATTTGAATCTCCATTTGAATGATTAATTGCATATGACATAAATTAAAAAATTGATATTACCAAATAAAAGATAATAATAAATTAAATAATTAAAAATTTAAAACTTAATAATTCTCGCATAATTTTTGAACCAATTCGCAAATTCAATTTCTTGTATATAATCGATATCTTTGCTGGAAATTGCTGGTTATCTATATTATAACTACTCAACATAAATACTACACAAATATAAAAAGAGAGAAAAAAATATATATCAATTTTTAATAATTCCTATTAAAGATAAAATTAAACTATGATTAAACCTGCAATCATTTTGTGTATACATACTCAATGTAGGTGCAACCTCGTAACAATTAAGTAAATCTTAGCTCCAGTTTACTTTAAACTCTTCATTTGTCATAGATCTTTTCATTTCTCTTCCAAATGCTCTTCTAGGGTGCAAGAAGATAGATAGTTTGTCTATAGAATCATATTTTTCCATCAAATGACCTTCATAATTTATCGGCACATTTCTATTCTTTGTATTGACATGATCCTCAAAATAAAAAGAACAAAATGATGATGCTTCTTCTACTAAATATGCATTGCAAATTGAAGCTTCAGCTTTTGCCTTGTTTCTAACATTCAATTTTAACATACGAAGATACCTACAACCACAATGTTAGGTTTCAATTTGGTTAAATTACAATATTACTTAATGTACGTAATCATAAAACATAGTAAATTATATGTATTTACCTCTTATAAGGATACATCCATCTGAATTGCATTGGCCCTGCAATCTTTGCTTCATATGCCAATGGACTAGCAACTGCTTCATTAAGTCAAAAAAACTCGGTGGGAATATCCGTCCAAGCTTACAAATAATAAGCAGAATGTCATTTTCCAGCCTCACCATGTCATCTATTTTGATTATGGTTGCTGTTAGCAATTTGAAAAACAAACTAAGTACTATAAGGACCTTCCAAACACTTAGTGGATGTAATTCACGGAATAAAATTGGTATTAATATTTACATAAATACATGACAATCATGACTTTTCATTCCAAATAACTTAAGATTCTTCATATCCACGCATCTACCCATATTTGACACATATCCATCAGGGAATTTAAAATATTTAACCCATTCACACAATTTCTGTCTTACCTTCTTATCAAGTGTGTAGCATGCTTAAAAAAATTTTCATGTTTCCTCATTCAGTTTTAATTCAGGATGCCGACAGTAACCATTTAGCTCTTGTCTTGATGTTAAAGTTTCTTTTATTTTTCCATCTACATTAAGGACAGTGTTAAAAACATTGTCAAAAATATCTTTTTCAATATGCATTACATCTAAGTTATGATAAATTAAATTGGGCTTCCAGCAGGGCAAGTCCCAAAATATACTACGTTTCCTCTAGCCAAATAATTTACCTATTGGTCCATTACTTCCATTAGCATCATTTTCAGTTACTTTCTTCAAACCCAAACTATGAATCTCTATAATAATAGCATCTCCTAAACCAACTACTAGTGCAACTGTCATCACAGATTTATTTTTTCGAAATACAATTCTATTTCTTCGAAATGGATGATTCGTAGATAGAAACTTATGGTGGTTATCAAACCATGACTATTTACCACTAAATTTGAGGGTAAATGCATCAGAATTTTTCATGCAATACAGGCATGCAAATCATTTTGCAGTACTCAACCCAGGATTCATTGAATATGCAGGAAAGTCACTTACCATCCACATAAGGGCTGCCCGCATAATAAAATTTTGCTTCTTTGAGATTTCGTACGTATTCATGCCGACATCTCATAAATGATTTAACTCTGCAATAAGAGGTTGGAAAAAAACATTCAGCATGTCTTTTGAATTTTTTGGCCTTGGAACCAATATTGACAAAAACATATATTACTCCTTCAAACACAACCATGGAGGAAAGTTATAAGGCTATCACTGGCCATGATGAAATATTATTGTCCAGATTGCCCAAATTGCTGAAATCCATCATTGTAGAGACCCAATATCACTTTTTGACTTTCTACTTCAAAATCTTGATGTATATAATTAAAATGCTTCAAAGCAGGTGAATCAGATGGATGACATGTTACATCTTCTTCAACCTCATGCTAGGAATGCCAGCTCATTTAATTTGTGGTAGTATTTGATGCATATAGTTTCTATAATCGAGGAATTAATGAAAAATAATACATCTTCTTAAAGAAAACCTTCAATTTTTGTCACGTATCTACAACACGAGGTACCTTCCTAAATTGAGGATGGTCACAAAACTTACAGCTAATTAAATCATTATAACCGCCCCAATATAACATGCATCTATTTAAACTATACTCAATTTTTTCTACTGGTAGACCCATTCCTCGTAGTAACTTCTTAGTATTGCAAAAGTTGTTAGTGATCAAATTATTATCTGAAACAATCTCCTTCATCACTTTTGTCACATGATTAAATAATTTCTCAGACATATGATTTTCTGACTTAATGCCCATTAGTCGAGCTACAAGTGATAATTGTGAATGTGTTTTACAACCAGGGCTCACTTCTTTATCTACAGCTTTAAGCATTTCTTAAAATTTCTGAGCTTCAGGATTAGGCGATTCATCCATGTAATCCATATTGAGGCCGGCACCAGTAGCTTCTGTGATCATTCTATGATATGTGTTTGATGATTCTTCACCACAAGCAAACAATTCAATACCTTCATTTTGGTCAATATTCAGAGCCATTGTATTTTTCTTATGATAAATCCAAACAAAATAATTTGACACAAAGCCATATTTGGCAAAATGATATCTTATAATGTTTGCATCACGAAAAAGAATATATTGACACTTGCGATGATTGCATGAACATTTATTTTTTTTACCATCCATCAATTCGATTGATTAAATGCAATATTGATGAAAGTTTCAAGCCCAGTAAAAAATTCTTTATTCAAAAATCTATTAATAACCCTTCTGTACATCCACTAACGATCTAAGCTCATTTTGTCCTGTTTTATTTACAAAAAATAATGCCCAATCATTATTATAAATAAAACATTCTATTAATTCAAAATATACAAATAATTAAATAAAATTACTTACAGATGAATATTTAAAAATTAAATTTCATGAATATTGAGGCAATGCATTTGCAGAATCTACATTAATAGATAAAGCAATTTTTAGCACGATAAAGATTAATAGATATCACAATTATACTAGATAAAGGGTGCAAAGTATGATAATGCACAAGAAAGGAAGCAAAAAAAGACATTTAATGTTTGAAGGAGGAGAGGGAGAGAGAGAGAGAGAGCGAGATAAGTGGGGAGAGAGAGAGGGGGCAGAGAAATGGGGAGACAAAGGGAGAGAGAGAGAGAGAGAGAGAAGGAGAAAGAGAAGGAGGGAGAGAAAGGGGGATAGAACTGGTGAAAGGGAGAGAGAGGGAAAGAGAGAGAGAGGGAAAGAGAGAGAGATAGGAAGAGAGAGAGGGAGAGAGAGGGAGAGAGAGAGAGGGAGGAAGAGAGGGAGAGAGAGGGAGAGAGAGGGAGAGAGGGGGGAGAGAGAGAGAGATAGAGAGAGATAGAGCAAGCACGAAAGGAGAGGGAGAAAGATAATAACAAGAGAGAGTGTGTGTGACATATAAAGAAAAAGAGGAATTGAGTGACTAGAAGAATTAGAGAGGGAGAGAGAGAGACACATTGAGAGTGTAGTGTTAGAATGAAAAATTATATAAAAGAAAATAAAATTTCTTCGGTATAAACTATCAAATATTATATCTTTTGTCATACATAAGTTCATATTTGAGCCTGAGGCCCAAGGGATGGGATTAGGTAAGAGTACGACCCTTATTTGTATTATACCATATATGTGCCTAATCAACAGACACTCATTCTACGTGCTTACATATTGTTGATATTATATCTTATGTCATTTAATTTCAAAATAGTTCAACAAATTTATATTATCCCATATATAATTATATGTTAGGATATATAGTAAATGTAATTATAAATAGTTACATATAGTTAGACATATATTTATATATAGATATATGCATATAAGTAGTTATAAGTAAATATAAATAAATGTATACAAAGTTATATGCAATTATATAGATTTACATATATGTATACATAATTAAAAATAAAGTTATATTTATTTATAGAGTTATTCATAGTTATAAAAATATTTATATATAGTTATACACATATAGTTAAACATTGTGTTGTATGTTTTTATAGATATAATTATAAATATTATTACATGTAGTTATAAATATAGTTACACGTATATTTAAACTTATATTTATAAATGTATGTATACATATTTGTTCATATAATTTCATATATTTATACATATAGTTATGTATATGTGTGGATAGACTAAAATACATTTTTTATACTTATATAAAAAAATGTATTTTAAATATATGTTTTAATTATATATTTAAATATAGTTTATACATTAATAATATAAAATTATGTATAGTTATATGTTATTATACATATAATACATATAGTTATAAAAAATTATATATCATTAAACATTAGTTTTATATATATATATATATATATATATATATATATATATTCATATGAGTAGTTATATTTAGTTATACATAAATATATACAAAGTTGCAAACAATTATATAGATTTACATATATGTATAAATAGTTAAAAATATAGTTATATTTAATTATATAATGTTTTATTAACTTTTACAAATATTTATATATAGTTATACACATATAATTAAATATGATGTTGTATGTTATTATACATGTAATTATAAATATAGTTACATGTGATTATACATATAGGCACACGTATAGTTAAACTAATATTTATACATGTATGTATATATATTTCTTTGTATAATTACATATATTTATACATATAATTATGTATAGGTATGGATATACCAAAATATATTTTTATACTAATATATAAAAAAGTATATTAAATATATGTTGTTAATTATATATTAAATTATAGTTATGTATAAAGTTTTTATAGTTATACATATAGTAAGATAGAATTATTTATAGTTATATATTAGTATACATATAATATATATCAATAGGTATATCTTTCTATCAATTTATATATCTATCTATCTATCTATCTGTCAATCAATCAATCTATCTATCTATCTATCTATCTATTTATATATCAATCTATCCATATATCTGTCTTTCTATATGTTTATTTTTCTGCCTATCTATTTATTAATCTATCTATCTGTTTATCTATCTGTTTATCTATATGCTTATCTATATGTCTATCTATTTGTATATCCGTCTATCTAGCTATATGTATATTGGTATATCTTTCTATTTTCCTATCTATAAATCTATCTTTCTCTCTATATTTTTTTATCTTTATATTTGTCTATTTGTCTATCTATTTATATGTATATGTATTCTTATGTTTGTCTATCTATCTTTGTATCTATTTATCTGCCTATTTGTCTAAGTGTCTATGTGTCTATTTGACTTTTATTATTTGTGTCTAAGTGTTTATCTCTGTATCTATTTATATATCAATCAATCTATTTATCTAACTATCTATTTATCTTTCTGTTTATATATATATATATATATATATATATATATATATATATTTATATTTATTTATTTATTTATTTATTTATGTAACTATTAATCTATCTACCTATAAGTATATTTGTCAAATTGGATATCTAAATATCTTCTTTTATGTTTATTTATATATTTATCTATCTATCTATTTAAATATCTATCTATATATTTTTCAATCTATATATCAATCAATCTATCTATCTATTTATATTTCTATATGTTTATCTATCTATTTGTTTATCTATATATCTACCTACCTACCTATCTATCTATCCATCTATTTGTTTATCGATCTATTTTCTATCAATCTATATATCTATATATCTATTTATCTATCTATATATCTATATGTCTATCAATCATTCTATCTGTCTATTTGCTATCTATCTATCTATAAGTCTATTTGTTTTACTATCTATCTTTCTATTATCTGTCTATCAATCGATATATATGTCAATCTATCTATATTTCCATTTGTTTGTATGTCTATTTATTTTTCTATCTATTTGTCTCTCTGTCTATCTTTCTATCAGTCTATTTGTCTATCTACTTTTTTTTATTTCTATCTATCTATTTATCTATCTAACTATATTTATCACTATCTAGCTATCAAACTATTTATCTATCTATCTATCTATTAGTATATTTATTTGTCTATCTATCAATCTGACTATTTTTCTATCTATCTATCTGTCAATTTATCTATCTACTATCTATTTATCTATATATACATATATATATATATATCTATGTATATATCTGTCTATATATATATTTCTCTAGTAGTCTTTTAGTCTATCACTCTAATTATCTCTTTGTTAATTTGGTTATTTATCTTTCTATCTATGTATATATTTGTCTATCAATCAATCAATCTGTTTATCTATCTATCTATATATCTATCGATATTCTTATTAATCTATTTGTCTATTTATCTATTTTACTATAGGTCTGTCTGTCTATCAATCAATTTGTCTATTTTTTTATTATTCTATCTATCTATATGTCTATATGTCTTTATGTCTACCGGTCTATCAATCTATCAGTGTTTCAATCTTTCACTCTTTATATTTATCAATCTAGATATCCAACATCTATATATCTCTCAATCTATTTGTCTATAATCTATCTATCTATATTTCGACATGTCTATCTATCTTTAATCTAAAAGTTATAATTGTATGAATCTATATATGTAATTATCTAACTATCTATCTTTCTATCTATATCTATATAACTATCTAACATGTATTTGTTTATCTGTCTATCATTAAATTTATCTATCGATCTTTATATCTATCTATCTATATCTATATCTATCTATCTATATCTATATCTATCTATCTATCTATCTGTCTGCCTCTCTATCTGTCTTTATATCTATTTGTCTATATGTCTATCTGTCAATCTATATATCTATCATCTACCTATCTATATTTCTATTTATCTATCTTGTTATTTATGTGCCTATTTGTCAAAATGTCAATCAATCAATCTATCTATCTGTTTATATATCTATATATCTTTTTATCTATTTGTCTACCTACCTATCTATCTGTCTATCTAACTATCTATCTCTTTATCTATCTATATATCTATTTATCTACCTGTATATTTATTTGATTATCTATTTATTTGTCTATCTATCAATATGTCTATATGTTTATTTATCTATCTGTCTATCTTACTATCTATTTATGTATTTATGTGTTTATGTGTCTATCTGTCTATCTGTCTATCTTTCTATATGTTTATTTGTCTATCTAACTATATATATAAATATTTGTCTATCTATCTGTCTATCTGTATATTTATCGATCTGTATTTCTATTAATATGCCTATCTATTTGTCTGACTATCTTTCAATCATTCTATTTGTCTAATTGTCTATCTATCTATCTATGTATCCATAAATCTATTTGTCTACATTTCTGTATATCTATTAATCTATATATACATACATACATGCATACATACATATATATATATATACATACATACATACATACATACATATATATATATATATACATACATATATATATATATATATATATATATATATATATATATATATATATATATATATATATATATATATATATATATGTCTATATATCTCTCTTTATCTATCTATATATCTATGCATCAATATATCTGTCTTCTATTTATTTGTTAATTATCTATTTTGTCTTTCTATATATTTTTTTATTTGTCAATCTTTATATCTGGCTATGTTTGTGTATGTCTATCTATATATCACTCTATCTATCTATCTGTGTATCCATATATCTATCTATCTATTTAAATATATTTCTATCTATCTATCTATCTAAATATCAATCTATATGTCTATCAATCTATCTATTTGGATATCATACTAAGACTTTAAATGTCAATTTATCTATCTTTCTATGGGTCTGGTCTTGTAACTATCTATCTTTCTATCTATTTATCTCTCTATTTATTAGTATATCAATCTCTATATCAATCTGTCTATTTGTCTATCTATCTATCTGATTATCTATGAATCAGGCTATCTATATATCTATCTATCTATCTATCTATGTACCTATCTATTTATCTATATGTCTATCTATCAATTTTTCAATCTGTCTATGTATCTATTTATCTATCAATATACCTATCTATCTACCTATCTATCTGTCGATGAATCAATCAATCTATCTGTCTACCTATCTATATGTCTATCTATCAATATATCTATCTATCAATCAATTTATCTATCTATCAATATATCTAACTGTCAATCTATCTATCTATCTATATGTCTTTCTATGTATCTATCTATTTTCAATGATTCTAATGCTTTATTTGTCTATCTATTTGTCTATCTATTTATCTATCTTTTATCTATCAATCCATCTAGATTTTTATCATTCTATTTATTAATCTATCAATATGTCTATTTGTTTATCTATCTATCTATCTAGTTATCTTTTCATCTATCTAACTATATAATAGTCTAACTATATATATATATATATATATATATATATATCTATCTATTTGTCTATCTCTATATCTATCTATCTATCTATTTTTATATCTATTTATTTGACTATGTATCTATTAGCGTATCTCTCTATTTGTCTATTTGACTAATTGTAAATATGTATATATTCTTATATATCAAAATGTCTATATGTCTATAGTGCTCTTTGTATATCTATCTAATTGTCAATCTATATATCTATCTATTTGCATATGCATCTATCTGGCTAAGTGACGATCTTTGTATATGACTATCTATTTGTCAATCTATCAATCTACTTATCTATCTATGTGTCTATTGATATATCTATCTATCTATCTATTTATCTATCTATTTATCAGTCTGTCTATCACTTTATCTATCTATATATCACTCTATCTATCTATCTATCTATTTATATTCTATCTGTCTATTTGTCTAATTGTTTATTTGTCTATTTACTGTATCTATGTGTCTATCTATCTATTTTTTTATCTATCTATCTGTCTTTCTATTTATCTATCAATGTATATATCTATCTTTCTATCTATCTATATATTTATCTATCTATTTGTCTATCAATATGTCTCTCTGTAAATCTATCTATATGTATTTCTATTTTATGTATTTTTGTTTGTCTATCTATCTCTCTATGTTTCTATTGGTCTACTTTTCTATATGTCTATCTATCAATCTATCTATCTATCTATCTATCTATCTCTCTGGTTATCTATCTATCTTTCTTTCTTTCAATCTATATATATATATACATATCTATCTTTATATCTATATATATCTATCAATCTATCTCTTTATCTATCTAATTATCAATTAGTCTATCTAACTTTCTATTTTTGTATCTTTCTATCTGGCTACCTACCTATCTATCTATCTATATATTTATCTATCTTTCTTTCTATATATCAATCTATCTGTATTTCTATATAATTGTATATATGTCTATCTATCATTCTAGCTATCTAGCTATATCTTTATCTATCTTTCTATGTGTTTAAGTCTCTATCTATTTATATGTATACACATTATATATCTATCTGTCTATTTATCTATATATATATATATATCTATATTTCTGTCAACCTATCTATCTATCTATCAATCTATATATATATATATATATGTGTGTGTGTGTGTGTGTGTGTGTGTGTGTACATATATCTGCATATCTTTCTATTAGTATATCTATCGATTTAAATATCTATTGATCTATCTATTTATTTATCTTACTATATATATATATATATATATATATATATATATATATATATATATCTCTGTCAATCTATAAATTTATTGATCTACCTATCTGTGTATCTATTTGTCTATCTATCTATCTATCTATATATCTATCCGATTAATTTTCTAACTATCATTCTATCAAATTAAGTAACTATCTTTCTATCTATCACTATATTAGACAATCTGTATATCTACCTATGTGTTTATTAGTGTATCTATCAATATGTGTATATATCTATATATCTATTAGTCTATTAGTCTATCAATCTATCAGTCTATTTTTTTATCTTTCTTTCTGTCTATTTATTAAAATATCTAACTATCTATGTATCTTTATATCTATTTTTCTATCATCTATCTGTCTATCCATCTACATTTGTATCTATCCATTTGAATATTTTTTTTATTTACTTATCTATCATTCAAAATATATATTTTTATCTAAATGTTTATATGTAGATCAATCTATCCATATAACTATCTAACTATTTATATTTCTATTTAACTATCTATTGATCTAACTAACTAACTATCTTTCTATCTATCAGTCAATCAATCTATCTATATATCTACCAATCTATTAATCTATTTATCTATCTATTAATTTATATATATGTTTATCTATCTATCTATCATCTATCTATCTATATATTTCCAATCTATGTGTCTATCTGACTATCTGTTTATCTAAATATATGTATATTTATCTATCTATTTATCTATCTATCTACTTATCAATATATCTATCTATCTAACTATCTATCTATCTATCAACATGTCAATCAATATATCTATTTAATTACCTATCTACCTTATCCAAATATTTATCTATCAATTTATCTATCTATTTATCTCTCAATCAATCAATCAATCTATCTATTTATTTGTCTATCCATCTATTTATATGTCTATCTATCTATTTGTCTATCATATATATGTTTATCAACTTATCTTCCTATTAAGCTATTTGTCTCTATGTCCATTCGTCTACCTGACAATCTGTCAATCTATCAGCCTATTTATCAATTTGTCTATCTATCCATCTGTCAATTTATCTATCTATCTATATATATATATATATATATATATATATATATCTATCTATCTATATATCTACATATATATTTTAGTCTATCTACTTTTCATTCCATCTATCTATCATTGTGTCTATCTGTCTATATGTATAGCTATCTATCTTTTTATTTTCCTATCAATCTATCTATTAATCTATTTGTCTATATGTCAATTTATCTATCATTATATATGTCTATTTGTATATCCATATATCTGTCAATATGTATATATGTCTATGTGTCTATGTATATATGTGTTTATGTGTTTAAATGTAAATCTTTTTATAAATCTATCAATCTATATAACTATTTATCTATTTATTTAGATATTTTTCAATCAATAAAACTATCCATCTATCTATCAGTATATCAAATTATTTGTATATCTTTTTTAGAACACAATTTGAATATTTCGATATTGATCTATTTGCCTTCTTTATATCTTTATATCTATATATTAGTCTATCTATATATTTGTATATCTATATATCTAAATTTCTATATATCTATATATTTATCTATCAGTCTATCTATCTATCTGTTTATATATCTATTTGTTTTATATCTAAATGTATATCTATCTCTCTATCTATATGTCTATATATCTATCTAACTGTTTATCTATATGTCTTTTTGTCTATCTATCTATTTGTCTATCTATCTATCTATCTATCTATATGTCTATTCGTCTATATAAAAATCTATATATCTACAAATGTAACTTTTTTTATATCTATCTATCAATCTATATAGCTTTCTATCTATTTAACTATCTATCTGTATATCTAGCTATCTATCTAATTATCTATATGTCTAATGATCTATCAGTCTATTTGTTTATCTATCTATCTTTTTTGTAAGCCTATCTATATATCTATTTATCTGTATATCAGTCTATCTCTCTATTTTTCTATCAATCTATCTATCTTTCTTTCTATTTCTTTATTTTCTTATCAATCTATCTTTCTATTTCTTTATTTTTTCTATCAATCTATCTTTCTATCTGTCTATCTATCAATTTGTATATCTATTCTTATGTTTGTATATCTATCTTTGTATTTATCAAAATGTTTATTTGTTTATGACTTTGTGTCTTTTTGTTTATTATATATTTCTTTATCTATCTATCTATCTATATTTTTATTTATCTAAATAACAATCTCTCTATATTTTTATCTATCTATCTATCTAACTAACTATCTATCAATTTATTTATCTATATATTTATCTAATTATGTATCTATCTAACTATCTATTTCTTTATCTATCTATTTGCCTATCTATCTATATGTCTATTGATCTATCTGATTATCTATCGATCTATAGATATTTGTATCTGTCTATTTGCTATTTATCTATCTAACTATAAGTATATTTCTATCTATCTATCTATCTATTTATTTGTCTATCTTTTTATCTTTCTACATGTCAATCTATATATATGTCTATATATATATATATCCATTTCTCTTTTTATCTATCTATGTGGCTTTCTATGTTTCTATCAATCTGTCTGGCTTTGTATCTTTTTATCTATCTATTTGTCTATCTATCTATCTTTTTATGTCTATCTATCTATCTATCTATCTATTTATCTATCTATTTAGCTATCTATATATCTATCTGTTTATGTATCTAGCTATCTATCTGACTTTCTATAAATATATATATATATATAACTATCTATTTGTATATCTATATGTCTATTTGTCTTTCTGTCTATATGTTTATCTGGCTATATTTGTATATTTTTATATATCTATATCTCTATTTGTCTTTATGTTTATCTATCTATATATTTATTTGTATTTATATCTATCTATGGTATATGGATCTATCTATCTATCTGTCTATCTATCTTTTTTCTATTAGTCTATTAGTCTATCTACCTATCTATCTCTCTATATATTTGTCTATCTATAAATATGTCCATCTTTCTATCTATAAATACATCTATCTATTTGTCAATATATCTATATGTCTATCTGTCTATCTCTATGTCTATCTTTCTATCTATCTATTTATTTATCTAAATATCCATCTGTCTATCTATCTATATGTATATCAAGCAATCTATCTAATTGGAAGTATATTTTATCTATCTATCTATCAGTCTACAATGAATCAATCTATATTTCTATCTATCTATCTGTTTATCTATCTTTTTATCCATCATTATTTTTGTCTATCTCTCTATTTGCCTATTGATCTATCTATCAAACTGTCACTCTCTTTATTTTACAATCTATCAATATTCTATCTGTCTATCTGTCTATCTGTCTATCTGTCTATCTAACTTTTTATCTGTCTATGTGTCTATGTTTCTATTTGTCTATATGTCTATCTATCAATCTTCCTATATATCAGTCTATCTATCTATCAGTCTATCTATCTATCTATTTTTCTATCTATCTATCTATCTATCTAACTATATATCTATCTTTCTATTTGTATATATAGCTATCTGTCTATATGTTTATTGGATTTTTATGTATCAGTCTATATGTCTATCTCTATATATCTATGTGTCTATTGATCTATCTATCTTTTTATCTATCTATCTATATGTATATCTGCCAATTTCTTATCTATTAATATGTATATCTATCTATTTGTTTATCTATCTATTTGACTATCTATCTATCTATCTACCTTTCTCTCTATATATCTACCTATCTATTTATCTACCTATCGATATATATATCTATGTATCTTTCTAACTATTTATTTGTCTATCTATATATCTATCTATATGACAATCTAGCTATATGTCTATCTGTCTATATGTCTATGTATATATCTATGTGTATATTTATCTATCTATCTATATGTTTATCTATCTATATATCTATCTATCTATTTTCTATATATCTATTTTCTATCTATATATCTATCTATCTATTTTTAAATCAATCTATCTATCTATCTATCAATATATCAGTCTATCTATTTATCTATTTGCCTATTTATCTTACTATATATCTATCAATCAATATATTTGTATATCTATATATCTCTCTATCTATTATTATTTATATGTCAATCAATTTTTCTATGAATTTGTCTATCAATCTATCTATCAACTTGTAAATCAATCTATCTATTTATCAATCTATCTCTTTATCTATATGTCTATTAATTTGTATATCAAACAATCTTTCCATCTAACTATCAATCTGTCTATCTATGTACCTATTAATCTATCTATCTATCAATCTATCTATCGATCTATCTATCTATTTAACTAATTGTATATCTATCTTTCTATATATCTATCTAACTAATTATCTAGATATCAGTCACTTTATCTATCTATCTATCTATATATCTGTCTGTCTGTCTATTTTTATGTCTATCTATCAATCTAATATATCAAACTAAGTGACTAATGAGTTGTTTATCAAATTGTTTATCTATCTGTATATCTATCTTTCTATCTATCAAAATATTTGTATTTATATCTATCTTTCTATCTATATTTCTATATGTTAGTATTTTTGTTTGT
Source organism: Sapria himalayana (assembly GCA_029783825.1). Classification (NCBI taxonomy): domain Eukaryota; kingdom Viridiplantae; phylum Streptophyta; class Magnoliopsida; order Malpighiales; family Rafflesiaceae; genus Sapria; species Sapria himalayana. Next base: position 1,141,684 of record JAREIK010000369.1, on the reverse strand, counting down.
CTATCTATCATCTATCTATCTTTCTATTTTCTACCAATTTTCCTTTCTTATTGTCTGTCAATCTATGTATTTGTTTGTCTATCTATTTCTATTTATCTATATATCTATCTGTCTATCTATCTATCTTTGTGTATGTCAATCCATCTATTTGTATGTCCATTTACCTATCTATCTATCTTTCTTTCTTTCTTTTTATCTATCTGTCTATCTATATTTCATTATATATGTCTATCTATCTATCTATCTAGCTATCTTTTTTTTTTCTTTCTATCTATTTAACTATCTATTTTCCTACCTATCTATATATTTATTTGGTTATCTTTGTATATGCCTATATGTCAATAATTTTATTTTCTTATGTGTTTATCTATTTATTTATCTATTTAACTATTTAGATGTCTATGAGTGTATCTATCTATATTTCTTTCTCTCTATTTGTTTTTATATCTATCTCTTTGTCTATCTATTTGTCAAATATATACTTACTATCTGTTTATATGTATATCTATCTATTTGTCTATCTATCTATTTTTTGTTCTATTATATATTATCGATCTATCTATCGTCTATCAATCTAACTGTCAATTTGTCTATCTATCTATCTATCTAGTTATCAATCTATTTCACTGTCTATCAATCTATTAGTTTATCTACCTATCTATCTCTCTATCTATATATCTATCTATAATTATGACTATCTCTTTATCTGCATATCTTTCTATCTCTATATATATCTATTTTTCTATGCGTGCGCATGTGTGTGTGTGTGTGTATCTATCTATCCATCTACTTATCTATCTATTTAACTATCTATATAGTAATCTATCTATATATTTGTATATTGATCTATCTAGCTATTTTGCTATCTAATTATCTACCTATCAGTCTATCTTTGTACGTATCTATCTATCTATATGTTAATCTATCTATCTATAATTTCTCTCTCTCTATTTGCCTATTTATCTATCTATTTGTCTATCTATCATTTTATTTGCCTATCTATCTATATAGTTTTCTGTTAATCTGTCTATCTAACTATTTGTCAATCTTTTCTTCTATTTGTCTTATATTTTTGTATCTATTTATCTATCTATTTGTTTATCTATCTATGTATTTATATGTCTATTTTGATATGTGTCTATCTATCTATCTATCTATCTCCATATCTATCTATCTATCTGTATATCTATTTTCCTATCTATTTGTTTATCTTTTTATCTATTTGTCTAATTCTCTTTTTATCTATCTTTCTTACTTTTTATCTTTCTATTTGTATATCTATCTATTTGTTTAAATGTTTATTTGGCTAACTTTGTATCAATATATTTGTCTATCTCTCTATCTATCTCCATGTATATCTATCTATCTATCTAGCTATCTATATATCTATCTGACTATTTATTTGCAATGTATCAATATGTATATCTCTCTATATGTTTATCATTCTATCTATATATCTATTTGTCTATCTAACTTTCTACCTATATTAAAATCTAACTATCTATATATTTGTCTATATGTCTATCACTTTATATATCTAAGGGTCTATATATCTATTTGTATTTCTTTCTATCAATCTTTTTATCTATCTATCTATCTATCTAACTAACTAACTATCTGTCTATCTATATATTAATCCATCTATTATCTATATATTTTAGATCTATTTATATGTCATTATGTTTATCTGTCTATCTATCTACATATTTTCCTATCTATCGATTTATATATTTATTTGTATAACAATATATGTTTCTATCTTTTATTTTATGTCTATCAATTAGTCTATCAATTTGCCTATTAATCTGTCTATTAATTTTTATATTAATCTATCAATCTATCTATCAATCTATTTATGTGTTAATCTATCTATCTATCGATCTATTTATCTATCTATTTATCTAACTTTCTAACAATATATCTATCAATATGTCTATCAATATATATATATATATATATATATATATATATATATATATATATATATATATATGTTTGTCTGTCTGTCTATCTATCTATATGTCTATCTATTTGTCTATATATTTGTCTATCTATATCTCTATTTATCTATCTATATATTTCTATATCTATCAATCTTTCTATTTATTTATCTATCTGTCTATCTATCTATCTATTTTTCTATCTATCAGCCAATTATCTATCAAACTATCTATCTATCTATCCACATATCTATAAATCTATCTATCTATCTATCCATCTATCCATCCATCTATTTATACATCTATTAATTCATCTATATATCCATCCATCTATCGATATATCTATCCATCTATCTACCCATCTATTTATCCATCAATATATTTATCTATCTATACATGTATCTATTCATCTATCCATCCGTTAATTTGTCCATCTATCTGTCTATTTATCCATAAATCTATCCATCTATCTATCTGACTATCTATCTATCTATCTATATATGAATCTTTATATATATCTATCTATTTGTATATCTATCAATATATCTATTCATCTATTTATCCATCTATCTATTTGTCTATCTATTTATTTTTTTATATGTCATTCTATATGTCTATCTATTTGTCTGTCTATTTGTCTATCTATTGGTCTATTTATTTTTCTATCTATCTATCTGTCTATATATCTACCTATATATCTATCAATCTATTTGTCTGTCTATCTATATGTATGTCTATGTGTCTATCTTTCTATCTATCTATCTACCTATCTATCTATCTGTATGTCTATATGTCTATCAAAATATATATTTGTGTATCTGTCTATTCATCTATCTATCTATCTATATGTCTATATGTATGCCTATATGTCTATTTATCTGTTGGTCTACTTGCCTATCTATATGTCTATCTTCCTATCTAAATATATATCTATCTTTTGTCTATATACCTATTTATCTATTTGTCTATCTATCTATCTATCTATATGTCTGTCTATCTATCTATCTATATGTTTGTCTATCTATCTATTTGTTTGTCTATCTATCTATCTAACTATTTGTATTACTAAGTATCTAATAGTCTATCTATCTATATATCTATCTGTTTATATATTTGTGTATCTACCTATATATCTATTTGTCTATCTTCTGCCTATCTATCTGTCTATTTATATCACTATAAAAAAATATTAATTTAGCTAGGAAAATTTAGCTAGGGAATAATTCCTTGCTAAATAGCGATGGATTAGCTAGGTAATACCAAGAGATTTTTGATTTTACATTGAAATAAATACTATCAACGGATTAGTGATGGATTAGCAATGGATTACCATCGAAAATATCTGATTGAAAATTTTTGGTCGCTAATATTTTCATAGATTTCGTGCAAAAAACTGAGAAAATTAGTGACGGATTTAGAGTTAGAATTTCTTTATCTAATTAAACTAGGAATTTAGAGATGGATTTTTCAGTATAATTTCTCTTGCTAATTATATCGATATAAATCTGTCGCTAATATTTTCTTAGATTTTTGCACAAAAAAACTAGAATTTAGAGACAATTTAGCGATAGAATTTTTCTTGCTAATTAAACTAGGAATTATGTGATGGATTTAGCGATAGAATTTCCCTAGCTAATTATATCGAGATAAATTCTACCACCAACACCCCCATAGATTTTTAGACAAAATAAAATAGGGAATTTAGCCATGGATTTAATAATGGAATTTCCCTAGCTAATTATATCGAGATAAAGTCCATCACTAATATTTTCATAGATTTCCACGCAAAGAAAACTAAGAATTTAGCAATGAATATAGCGATTGATTTTCCCTAGCTAATTATATCGAGACAAAATCCATCGCTAAATAATTATCTGAATTTTTTTTACTATTTTATATTTTATTGCAAATGATTATTTCTTAAATTTTATTTTTCACAAATAATACCTATTTAGCTAGGGATTTTTCCCTAGCTATTCGCACTGGGAATAATCTTCATCTCTAATTTTTAATGATTTAATTTTTTTAAATTTATTATTTGTTTTAATATTTTATATAATTTTGTTTATTAAATGTATGTCATGGTCTCTAGATGAGTGATCCTTGAAAGACACATTCTCCTCATAAAATTATAGAAATAGGATACTATAAATAAATAATTTAAAAAATATAAAAATACAAAAAACAAATTATATTAATAAGAATGAGAATAATTATTTTTATGATTTTAAAATTTTAAAAAATTTTTAAAATCTATAATTAATTCTATAATTAATTATAGAATATAAAATAATTATTTTTATAATTATTAATTATAGAATATTTTTAAGAAAATTCTTAAAATTTTGTATTAAAGTAACATTAAATAATTAATTCTATAATTATAATAATTTTTAAAAATATTTTAAAAATAAATGAACACACATTAAAATTTCTATTAATATAAAGATAAAATAATTTATTGTATAATTAAATAGAAATTATTTACAAAAATATCTAAATTGATGAATAAACTAGTAAATATTAATATTATTATAAGTATAAAAAAAATTTTATGAATATAGGAAACTTTTAAATAAATAATTAATACTAAATTTGAAAATCATGAATTATAATAAAAATTTTAATTTTTTAATTGAATTTAAAAGAAAATAAAAATGATATTTAAAAATAAAAATATAGATGTTTGCTACTACTAAAATTTATAAGAATTAAACAATTGAGTAATATTTTTACTTTTAGCTTTTAATATTCAGTCTTTATTAAAATATTAATTATAATTTTTTTTAATTATCTTTTCGCTTTAAGTAATTTTTAACATTTTAAAAATTATATATTATATCAATTAATATGAAATTTTATGCTTTTAAAATTATATCATATTATCTTCATAAAAATTAATATGAATTCTTTAAAATTTATCACCATAAAATATATATATTTATATATTTTTTAACATAAAGAGTGTTTATAACTTTTATGAGAGTGGCTAGAAGAATAAACATATTTTTTCCTTGCTATATGAAATTTGCAAATTTTGTAGCCATTTAATTTTTTTTTCCAGTTGGAAGTCCAAACATCAATTTTTTGAAGTTGTTTATATATTTATTATTTAATAAACTTGATAATAAAAAATTATTAAGTGTTTGTTTTTCATGTGTGACTTACTACACACATATGAACTTGTTTAAACTAATTTGATAATAAAAAAAATACGAGTCTTTATGTTGTTTATATTTTTATTGTTTATTTAATGTTTTTGATAATAAAAAATAAAAACATTTTCGGAATTTTACTAATTCAAGAATGCTTTCTTGTTGTCCAAGTGATAACTCTTACTCTCTCCAAACTCTCCACCTATCTTTCTCGACACCGATACAGCATGACCTAATAGTCTTCAAGCCGTGAGTTTCTTATTGATTTTAAGTATGTTTTCTATCCTATACTATAATTGATTACTTCAATTATATTAGTAAAAATTCTAAATAAACCATATTTCAAACTTCACATGCATTTTTTTAAGTCTAACATGCTTCTCAAATTTTATATCTAAATTAAATAGATTACTTGGCGAATATAGTAAAAACAACATGATAAGATATATGTCCTTTAGGATTTGCAAAATAATAATATTATATTCTTATATTACTTATAAATCAATAATATTAAATTTAGAATAAAATTATTAAATAAACATCAACCAATTTTGATTTACAAATTTAACCTTTCAAGAAATATATTAGTATTATATTGTATTAATATTGGCCAAATAAAAGCAAAAAATAAATAATAAAAATAATTCAATGAATGAAATTTTTTTTTCTAAAAGATAACTATTAAAATGCACATCTAAAAATTTAAACTAACCCTAGCATAAATGAATTTAGCCTATTTTTAGATTTATGTTGATGTAAGTTTTTGTCTGACAAAAATAATTAAATGACAACAATATTACAAAGCATTCTAATTATTAACAAGAAAAGAAATAAATATAGAAAAAAAACTCCAATATGCATGAGTTAGTTTCTGAGCTACATCTTTTTCATTAAAACTCATCTTTGTACCTTCTTTTGTATATTTTTATCTATAGCTTCTTACTTTCTTTATTTGCACACAATGTTTTGTATCTTCTACAGCTTATCATTTTCAAAAACTACCATAAGTTTTCGAAAACTCTTCTGCGTGTTTTCCTCTTATGGAATTCTGAAGTTAAGACTTTTTATGTTTTTTAAAAAAGTAGTTTTTGAATCTTCTCATTTTCTCATTGTTCTTGCCAAAAACTCTCCCATAGGCTGAACTTCATTTGAACTTGTTCTTGGTTGTGTATAATGTAAAAAAACATAGAGGTGAAAAGAGGAACTCTATTAGATATTATAACAAAAAAATACTCCATGCATTCTCATAATCTCTTATATATATATATATATATATAAGACAATTGATTTATGGAAAACATTACTTTGGTAGGTATAAAATGAGCTAATTTGGTCAATCAATCAATAATTATCCAATTAATATTATTACTTATAAGGTTCTTGAAAATCTCATCACAAAGTCAATGATAATATGCTGCAAAGTATTAGATATTGGGAATTGTTATGATCACATATTGAGTTTTTTTATAATCATTCCATGACTTAAAACTATTAGCACTATCTTATTTAAAATTGCATATAGAATGAATCATTCATTATCTTCTATTATGATTCCATTTCCAATAATATAAAATTTTCTTGTGATAACAAGTTAACAAATAGGTATAAGAAGAATGGTTTTGCATCAATAATCAATAGTTTTGTGATAAAAAGTTAACAAATAGGTATAAAAACTTAATAAATTTTTCTAGTGATAGCAAGTTAATAAAGAGGTATGAGAACAAAGGTTAAAATTTTTCAAACATAAATCTCAAAATAATAAATTTATCAATGGTTTTGCATCAATTTGGTGAGTATTCTAATTATATTAATCTACTAGGATATGAAGAAAATTCAACAACTTTCATTGTAGTGTGTTTGTGTCCATATTTAGAATAAAACAAACTTCATATTGAATCTAAAAACAACCAAAAAATAATAGAGATCAAGGCTCAGATAGTGCTCTAGGAATAACATTCATCCAAGAATCATTTCCAAGACACATAAAAAACCATACATTATGTACTTTTTGAAAAACCCCAATTTCAAGAAGAACAATGGTTTAAAAAGTTTTGATCAATTGGTTCACTTGACATTTAATTGAGTGTTAATACTTGATATTCTTTAGGTGAATGAATTTGTATCATAATAGTTATTTTTTAGAGTTAAGAGAATTTATTAGTTTGTTTAAAGAACACTTAAAGTGAAGAGTAAAAGAGTTATATGTAATATGGGGTTTGATTTGCAGAATTTATTGGAATGCAATTCTAGGAACTATATATAAATATTTGTATAACTATATAAAACAAAATATAATTAAATATAACTATATTTGTAACTATGTATTATAAGTATACATTTATGTAAATCTATATGCTTGTTTCTTCCTTTGTATATATTTATGTACAACTACTTATAACTACTTATATGAATATATCTATATATAACTATATGGTTAACTATATATAACTATTTATACCAATATATAGTATATGTATAATAACATATAACTATAAATAATTATATCATACTATATGTATAACTAGAAAAACTTTATGCATAACTATATTTAAATATATAATTTACAACATATATTTAATATAGATTTTTATGTATTAATATATAAAAATATATTTTACTATATCTATACCTATACATAACTATATGTATAAATATATAAAATTATATAAAAAAATATATATACCTACATGTATAAATATGATTTTAACTATATGTGTAACTATATGTATAACCACATGTAATTATATTTATAATTACATGTATAACAACATACAACATTATGCTTAACTATATGTATATAACGAGTCGAATTTCTAAGCCATATAAACAAAATTATTTAGTTAAACTTATCAAGCAATGTGTATAATGGTGTGTCCTTATAGAATGGTCAGTGTGGATTGAGATATCACAATATCAGCTGCTCCCATATAAAAATGAAATAAAAGGGATAATATTATACAATAAAGAAAATGTATAACTATCAAAATCATAATATATATATATATATATACACACACATACATACATATATATATATATATATATATATATATATATATATATATATATATATATAGACAAACACACACACACACACTTGGAAACATGAATGGAGTACTCTTATATATTATGGGCACTCTTAATGCATAATAAAATAAAATAAAATAAAAGAAGGTAACTCAACAAAATCGACTGCTTCTCATTTACTTATGTTAGATATTTTTAAAGTTAATTATTCTATTATTGATTTAATTATCATAATTTTATTCTTCAAACAAATACATCTGCATATAAATGATATCAAAATGTGCAATGAGTCATTATATGAGATGGAAAATTCCAACGTTTAACTACATTTTACTATGGGATAAATATTATTGGAAAGCTTTTGTCTAAATATTAAAGTGTAAATGTGCAGGCATGTGGTGCTAAATACATTATCAATGAGGATTTGCTAGATGACATAGTTTTTGATGATGTTGTTGTTGCCCTAAATGACCTTGTTAGAAGAGTATCCTACAATATGCTCCTTGCTTCCTTTCTTTTATTCATTATTTGTTACTTTAAATAATTTTCCTTGTTTTATGTTTCAAAAATTTTATGCTATTTAGATTCTAGATCAAGTTTCTTTTCTTCCAATCTATGCATGTTCTTACTGTTTAGGGGGTAGTTTCAGATTTTCTAACTTCCAAGAAGGATTTCAAAACATTCAAGGATAATCTTGTATTATTTTGGGACAATTTGGTAGTAGAATCTCAGGATGGGCCATTATTTGTTAAGGGTTTATTTGAAAAGTGTATGGATTATTTAATAGCACTATCATGGTAAAGCTACAGCTTTGGTTGAAGATAAAGATAAATTTTGATATTGTAAATAGTATTTCAACCTTTGTGTAGTATATACGTACATACTGAATTTGATGCCATGCTCACTAAGAAATTAGACTATTTTTTTATTTCTGTTTGAATTTGATGCTTGCTTGATGATGCCACAAGATAAAACATGCAAAACAATTTAAAAAGCCAATGCTGAAGGAACTGGTTGACCCAGAAAAAGGTAATCCCTTCTCTTTGTTTCTTGAAAGCGAAGTTGTTTCCTATTGCTTGTACAAGGATTCTGAAAGAATACTAGGAAATACTTATGGCATGTGTATTTTGCAGGTTCTACTTTTCTTTTTTTCTAGATACTATGTTTAAGATTCTCATAACTGCTAATAACTTTTTTTTTGCCCTTGTAATTGTGTAGGATTTTGAAGCCTTAACTCCAAATATTTTTGCAAGAAATGATTGAAACTGTGGAAGGTGGTTGTTAAGTTGTTTTACTTCTTCGAATCCTATCATCACTCATGAGTTTGTATACCATGGTCATGGCATGTTGCATTTTATTGCTCATTATTTGCTTACACAAAAACATGATATGCATTCTTTGATTGTTGAATTTGAATCTCTGTGATTCCTAACATTTTAGGATGTTCATGAGAGATTTAGAATAAAGTCGCATTCTGAAATAGTTTCTTGGTTCAATGAGAGGTTTCTCTTATATGTACATATAAGATAAATGCTAGTATATCTTTTATACGTACATGCTGTGTATATATGATCATGTATACACAATATATCTACATATATACTATAGTATTTGTACATAAAATACTGTAGTATTATATTGTACATGTATACTGAGTATATATGTATATATTATATATGTACATATAATACTATCGTATATATGTACATATGCTATAGTAATATATGTAACTAGTGAAATACTAGTATATATGTACATATATACTACAGTATTATATATTTAGTAAAACATAACTTTTTAATTTATTTATTTTGATTTGATTGGTTGGTTTAGATTTCATACAGATATTGTACCACATGGTTCCCCATACGAAGATTTCATAAGTGAAGGGATTTTTTACTAGACATGAAACACCACGACTAAGACAGCTTTGTCGCAGTAGAAAGATGGTGACCTGAGGATTTGGGGGAGAGAAAGCAACGTCAATTTAATGAATAAATTATATTTTATGTACTGTATGTATGTATGTATGTATTGAACTTTTATCCTATAAAATCTAGCTGCAAATTTCTTGTGCCTTGTGTTTCTAGGTTCGATGCAATTTCGAACAAACAAAGATGATTTTTTCAACCCTGGTTAAGGTGTTTGTTCCTTTTTTAATGATTATGGCAGAATATATAGCTGTTTGATGTTCATGCTCCATATTAAGCACCTACGCTCTACTTTAATGTAAATACTAGTACATTTATTCCTGTATATATGTATATGTACATATACATATATACTTGTATATATGCACAAGTATTTACTAGTATATGTGTATATGTATATATACACTAAAGTATATGTACATATTTATATGTACATATCCAAACACAAAGAATTATCTTGTTGAGATTTATCTCGTTATTTGACTATATGGCTATCTGTCTATTTATTTTTTATCTATCTACCTATCTACTTATCTCCCTATATGTCTATAGATCTAGCTGTCTATCAATCAACCAATCTATCTACCTATCTATTTTTGGTCTATTTATCTTTCAATTTGTTTATCTATCTATCTGTTTATCAATCTAACTATCTATATGTCTATCTATATATCTGTATATCTGCCTATCTTTCTATCTTTCTATTTGTTTATCATCGATGAATCTATTGGTCTAATTGTCAATCTATCTATTATTCTATTTGGTCTAGCTATCTATCAATGTATTTTTATATCTATATAACCGACTTTCTATATATATATATATATATATATATATGGATGTGTGTGTGTGTGTTACGATATTTTTGCTTATCTATTTATCTATCTTTCTATCTATCAAAATATCTATCTATTTATCAATATTTTATCTATCTATTTGTCTATGTTTTTATCAGTCTATCTATTTATCAATCTTTTATCTATCTATTTGTCTATGTTTTTATCAGTCTATCTATTTGTCTAAATGTCTTTCTGTTTATGTTTATATATGCTTATCTATCTATCTATATATCATTCAATCATTTAATCTATCAATCTATATGTCAATCAATATATTAGTCTATCTGTCTATATATATATATATCTATCTATCTATATATCTTCCTGTCTATCTATATTTCTAATTAAATTTTTATCTGTCTATTTGCCTATATGTCTATCTATTGGCTGTCTATATGTCTATCCCTCTATCTATCTATCTATTTATCTTTTTTAGTGTCTGTTTGTCTATATGTTTATATGTTTATCTATAAATAATTGTATATGTCTTTTTGTATATTTGTCTATCTGTCTTCTTATCAATCTACTTATCTATCTTTCTGTGTAACAATCTAATTTTCTAATATCTTACTTTCTATCTATCAACCTGTCTACCAATCTAACTTTCTAATTGTCTTTCAGTCTATTGTCATTCTACTTACCTGTCTATCTATCTTTCTATCTATCATTCTATTTGTCTATCTATCTATCTTTTTGCCTATCTATATGTCTCTTATGTATTTATTTATCAATCTATCTATCTATCTATCTTTGTATCTATCTCTCTATCTTATACTGTCTATATGTCTATTTATTTATCTATCTATTAGTCTATTTGACTATTTGTTTATCTTTTTATCTATTTATGTATCTAACTCTGTAGATACATAGTTATCTATCTATTTATGTATCAAATTGTCAATTTGTTAATCTATGTATCTATCTATATTTCTTTCTTTCTTTCTTTCTTTCTATCTATCTAACTATGTAACTATCTATTTTTCTATCTGTCTAGGTATATAATTGTGTTTCTGTCTATGAGTCTATGAGTCTATCTATTTATTTGTCTATCTATCTATCTATCTTTTTATATGCCAATTAGTTTATTTATTTATTTGTCTATTTTTCTATATGTTTATCAATTTATATGTCTCTCTTTCTTTCTGCCAATCTACCTATCTACCTATCTACCTATTTTTTTATATATATAAATATATATGTTTATGTGTCTATTTATCTATTTATCTATTTATCTATCTAAGTGTCTATTTTCTATCTGTTTATCTTTCAATCTATTTATTTATCTATCTATCTGTATATCTATTTATCTTTATATCTATTTATCTATTTATCTTTCTATCTTTCTATTTGTCTTTCAACTATCAATCTATTGATGTATCTATATATCTTTCTGTCTATCATTCTATTTGCCTATCTATATATGTATCTTTTTACCTATCTAATAATCAATCTATCTATCTATCTAGATATATATCAATATATTTATCTATTTATCTATATATTTTTTATATGTCTATCTATTTATCTATCTATTGGTCTAACTATCTATCTATATGTATGTATATTTGTTTATCTATCTATCTCTCTATATGTCTATTAGTTTATCTAATTGTCTATCTCTCTATTTGTCTTTCTGTCTATATGTCTATCTATCTATCTATATATATCTATAAATCTATTTATTATTCATTCAATCAATATATATATATATATATATATATATGTATATATATGTGTGTGTGTGTGTGTGTGTGTGTATGTGTATATATATATGTGTGTGTGTGTGTATATATATATTTATTTAAATTAATGTGTCAATCTATCATTCTATCTATCTATTTAACTATCTCTCTATCTAGCTATATATATATATATATATATATATTTATCTATCAATCTTTATATCTATTTATTTATCTTTCTATCTATCTATCTATATGTATTTCTATATATATATATATATATATATATATATATATATATTTATTTATTTATTTATTTATTTATCAATCTATATATATATATATATAGCTATATATATATATAGCTATATATATATATAAATATAGAAAGGTATACATATAGCTATATATATATATATATATTTATTTATTTATTTATTTATCTATCTATCTTTATATCTATTTATTTATCTTTCTATCTATCTATCTATATGTATTTCTATCTATCTCTCTATCTAACTATATGTATACCTTTCTATGTGTATGTTTACCTATCTATCTATCTATATGTCTATCTATCTATATGTGAATATGTCTATTTGTCTATCTATCTATCTGTCAATCTATCAATTTATTAATCTATTTATCTGTCTGTTTAACCATCTAACTATCTATTTGTTTATCTATCAAAATATCTTACTATATTTATATCGATTAGCCATTCATTCTATAAGTCTATCTATCTGTAATTCTATTTGTTTATCTATCATCTATCTATCTATTTCTCTAAATATCTATCTATCTATTTGTCTAAATATCAATCTATATATCTATTTGTGTATCTATCTATCTATATTTATAGCTATCCGTCTATCTATCTATCTATCTATCTGTCTGTCTATCTATCTTTCTATGTGACTATCTTTATATCTATCTTTCTTTCTTTCTATTTTTCTAATTATTTGCCTATATGTCTAAATGTCTATATGTCTATTTATTTAAATCTTTATTTATCACTCTATCTATTTATCTATCTGTCTATCTATCTCTCTATCTATCTATCTTTCTATCTATCTTTTTATATGTCTATCTATTTTAGTATTTATCTTTCTATCTCTTTATTTGTACTTCTAGCTATTAATCTATCCATATAATTATCTATTAATTTGTCTTTCTTTCAATCAATTTGTGAATCTATCTATTTTTTTGTCTATCTATCTATCTACTATCTATTTGTCTGTCTCTCTATCTATTTATTTATCTAACTATCTATTTGTCTATTTGTCAATCTATTAATCTCTTTATATGTTTATCTGCCTATCTATTTATTTATCTATCAATTTGTCTATCAAACTTTCTATTTATCTATGTATTTGTCAATTTATCAATCTGCCTATCTATCTTTGTGTTAATTATCAATCAATCTATCTTTCTTCTATCTATTTATATCTTTATCTACCTATCTTTTTTATTTCTCTATCAATTACCAAGTTATCTATCTATCTATCCAGCATTATAATTATATATATATATATCTATATGCCTATTTGTTTATCTATCTATCTTTCTATCTATCTATCTAATTTTCTATCTATCTATTTTTATGTCTATCTATTTATTTTTCTACCTATCTATCTATCTATCTATATATCTTTCTATTTATCTATCTGACTATCTATATATCTAACTATCTCTCTATCTATCTATCTCTCAATTTATCTATCTATCTATTTATCTATCTGTCTATCTTTGTATCTTTATATCTATCTATTTATTTATTTCTCTATCTACCTATCTATGTATGTGTCTCTGTTCTATGTGTCTATGTGTATATCTATCTATCTATTATCTATTTATCTATCTATTTGCCTATATGTCTATCTATCTATCTATCTATCTATTTGTCTATCTTTATATATATCTATCTATCTATATATATGTGTATCATTTATTGATATATCAATCTATATATCTATGTGTCTATCTATCTGTTTTTCTAACATTCTATCTATCTGTCTATCTATTTATCTGTCTAATCTATCAATATTTCTATCTATCTATTTATTTATCTATCTATTTATTTGTGTATTTATCTCTATATCTTTATATCTTTCTATTTATCTATCTATCTATCTATATCTCTATCTGGCTATTTATCTATCTATCTATCTATTTGTCTATCTATTTATATGTCTATCTTTCTATCTCTCTACCTACCTATATATCTAATTAATTATCTAACTAATGATCTATTTGTATATCTATCTATCTATTAAACTATCTATCTTCTAATTGTTTTTCTTTATATCTATCAATCCCTTTATATATCTATCTATCTATATGTTTATCTATCTATCACTCAGTCTATATAGCTATCTATCTCACTACAAAAAAGCCCAAATAGTTATAGCAATTTCACTAGCTATTTGAGCTTATTCCATCACTAAAATATAATAATGATAGATTTATGAGAGAAATTATCCCAAGCTAAAGTGCATGTTGCAAATTATTAATGAGAAAACTAAATTCATTATAAAATTTTTTAACGTCGGAAATTTTCTAGCTAATTATATTTTTTTTGCTAATTTTGATTGTAATTATAAGTTACAGAAAAGTCTCTAGATAAATTAGAGATGAAAAAATCCCTAGCTATTTTCATTCCAAAATTATTTTCATAATTTTATATTTTGACAAAAAAGTTGAGTACATATTTTAAAGTTTTTATATTAAATTGAATAAAAACATAAAATATAAACCAATATTTATAATTAACAAAAAATAAAAGTAGTTAATATATTATTCTGATACAATTTGTTACATTGTTAAAACAAAAACATAAAAAAAATTATTACACCTTCTTCTTCATCAATGTATCTAACGATAGTGCATAAAGTTTAATTTGTCTGTAAAATTGATGTTGCTTTCTCTCCCTCAGCTCCTCTACTCACCATCTTTCTCATGCTATAAAGCAATCCTAGTCATCCTATGTCTAGTAAAATTCTAATTTCTATGTTTCTGCAAATAGGGAAAAAAATGACCTCGTTGATGAAGCCTATGTAGTGCAGAGCTCCATTATTGAATTGGGAGCCACCATTAGAGAAAGTGAGATATTCACATGTAACTTTAACCCTTTTCTAATGTCCCTTCACTTCTGCAAGCTTCGTATGGGGAACATTATGGTATCATATCCGAATGAAATTTAAACCAATAAATCAAATTAAACAAATAGAAAAAAAAGTTGTATTTTGATAAAATATGGTAAAATTATTCAATACAACTTATACCTTATATATAATACTATGGTATATATGTACATATATACTATGGAAAAAACAGATTCAAATCCCCAACCCTAATGTCCCTAGCCATGACATCATATTCATTGCCAACGAGATCACCAGAAACCATAGATTCCAAAATATCAAATGTCATAAAATCATAGTTCAAGGGAGGAATGGCATTAGGCGCCTATGAAATGTTAGAAATGCACACTTAGTAATTATCTAGTATTCATTGCTTGAAATAAATACCTTTAACTCGCATATCTAAAAACTCATGATCTAGTATTCAAAGTAAATATGTTTATATCATATTAAACTATAAATTTTTTTAAAAAATAAAACTTTGTGAATAGGAATGTGCCTTAGGCACTACCAAGGCTAGGAATTCCTTGCCTTGGTAGTTTATGACACACACAATGCAAACATGTGGACTATTACATGTGTATGCACACATGAAATGTAATATTATAATATATCTTTCTCTCTCTCTTTAGCTCATTAACATCTAAAAATCTTAATATATAAATTAATAGAACATATAAATGTACAATGTTAATATATAATTCTCATTGTATAAAGGCAACCCACATACGTTATTGGCCATTACCGTCTAGCTCATTACCATCTACCTTGATACCAAAGTTTATATCACATAGTTTCACGGCGTGCTCCTGAGTAATCATAGGTTGCAAGGAGTCCCTATTATCTTGCTAAATCAAACTTATTTAAAAAGAATCAAGAGCTAATAGTGAATGAATACATGATGTGGTACCACCAGGGGCACCAACGGTGCTTAATGCTGGACAACTATTGCTAGTACTACTAAAAAACACATAATGGTGCTTGCTCACCACCTACTCACAATTCAGGGCAAACAAAAATAGGCTTAGGAACACAGAATGTAGAACAACATGAGAATTAATTGTTAATAGCTATAACTTAAACTTCATTAACAAGATCAATAAAATGACCATATTCTAGAAGTAAAACTTCATACTAAAGTGGGCTCGCAATAGCTCATATTGATGAGATCACATTTATGCTGCATAAAAGCAAGTATTTTCACCATTTGAATGTCATTATCTAGAGCAAATATGAACAACTAATAAAAGTTAGCTGACCTCCATTGTAGTCTGCAATGCAATAATAGGGTTCCACATCTTGTAGCAGTATGGCATGTGTCATGTGATAGTGTCAGAGTGGATGTGTGTGTGGAAAAGTTGTGGGCAGTTATATGCATGTAGTGTGGCATTTTTTGTGAGGAAGTGTGGGCAAAAATGCAAATAGTGTGTTATGGCAGTGTACAAAATAAATATAGTGCTGAAAAATTAAAAATAAAATAATAAAAAATGATTTAGTGTGTGAGTTATATTTTGGCTGATAGATATTTTGGTTGCACCAATTTGTGTTGGCTAACACAAAATGAAGTAATCTGGCTTTCTTCTGGTCACTTATGGCTCTCCTCTTCTTGGTGCATGGTTAAACTGCATCAATTTTAAGGCTCAAACTACATCAACACAGATACATAAACTCTCATTTCTCAAAAGAAACATTTAAAAAGAAAAATCAAAAAAAAAATTAAAACCAAATTTAAAAACAAAATCAAATACCAAAACTTGTATGGACATGTGACACTTGAAGTCATTAACTTCAAAAATAGTTGCCATGTTTGCACAACAGATGTCCTGCAAAGAATCATGGTTAGGTTAGTAAGCCAAGCAAAGAACAAAACTAGAATGAAGAACAACGATGCCACCAAATAAATCTCTTCCAGTTTAGCGACACATATAAAAAATCATGTGCCCGAAAGTTGCTCATTATTCCTTCTTCATGAAGTGAGGAGATAAGAGCTTTGAGATTGCAAATCTAGTGAAAGACTTGTAGTGAAGTAGCTATTTCAACATATCATCGCATCATTTTTTTTATCTGATGATTCCTTTTTAAAAATAAGAAAATTTAATGATTAATTGAAATTGAAGAATAGCACCATAAATTATAATCGGGGGGAGGTGAAGATAATGAATGTTAGCATACTTGTAGATTATTTTATATATATAGTCCCACATCTTCTTTACAACATCAGAATGAGATAATGCATCTTCACATTTACCAAAACATTTTATGAGAGCATATGAAAGAGGAATAGGAAGCTAGAAATCTAGAATTAACTTTGTATTCATTTATGTATAACTATATATAACTACTTATATGAATATATATATATATATATATATATAACTATATTTTTAACTATATAAATCTATTTATAACTAAATATATATAGGTATAAGAACATATAACTATAAATAATTGTCTTTTACTATATGTATAACTATAAAGACATTATACATAAATATATTTAAATATATAATTAACAAAATATATTTAATATACAATTTTATATATTAGTATATAAAAATGTATTTAAATATATCTATGCCTATACATAACTATATGTATAAAATTATTAAATTATATAAAATATATATTTACCTGCATGTATAAATATAAGTATAACTATATATGTAACTATATGTATAACCACATGTAATTATATTTATAATTACATGTATAACAACATACAACATTATGTTTAACTATATGTGTATAACTATATATAAATATTTGTATAACAATATAAAACATTATATATCGAAATATAACTATATTTGTAACTATGTATACATATATGTAAATCTATATATGTGTTTATAACTTTGTATACATTTATGTATAACTACATATAAATACTTGTAGGAATATATATATATATATATATAACTATATTTTTAACAATATAAATCCATTTATAACTAAATATAATATGGGTATAAGAACATATAACTATAAATAATTATCTTTTATTATATGTATAACTATAAAAACATTATACATAACTATATTTAATTATAAAATTAACAAAATATATTTAATATACAATTTTATATATTAGTTTATAAAAATGTATTTAACTATAATTATGCCTATACATAACTATATGTATAAATATATTAAATTTTATGAAAAAATATATATACCTGGATGTATAAATATAAGTATGCCTATATGTGTAACTATATGTATAACCACATGTAACTATATTTATTATTTCATGTATAATAATATACAACATTATGTTGACCTATGTGTATAACTATATATAAATATTTGTATAATTATATAAAACTCTATATAATTAAATATAGTTATATTTGTAACTATATATACATATATGTAAATCTATTTATTTGTTTATAACATTGTATACATTTAGGTATAACTACATATAACTACTTGTATGAATATATATATATATATATATATATATATATATATATATAACTATATTTATAACTATATAAATTTATTTATAACTAAATATACTATAGGTATAAGAACATATAACTATAAATAATTGTCTTTTACTATATGTATAACTATAAAAATATTATACCTAACTATATAAAAAATATAATTAACAACATATACTAAATATATAATTTTATATTTTAGTATATAAAAATGTATTTAACTATATCTATGCCTATACATAACTATATGTATAAATACATTAAATTATATGAAAAAAAATATATACCTGCATGTATAAATATAAGCATAACTATATGTATAATTATCTGTATAACTATATGTATAACAACATTATCTAAATCTATATATTTACTATATGTATAAAACTCTATATATTTAAAACTATATAAAATTCTATATATTTAACTATATTTATATAACTATATATAAATATTTTTATAACTATATAAAACTCTATATATTTTAATATAACTATATTGGTAACTATGTATACATATATGTAAATCTATATATTTGTGTATAACTTTGTATACATTTATGCATAACTACATATAACTATTTGTATGAATATATATATATATATATATAACTATATGTTTAACTATATATAACTATTTATAACTACATATACTATATGTATAAACTATAAAAACTTTAAACATAACTATATTTAAATATATAATTTTCAACATATATTTAATATACATTTTAATATATTATTATATAAAAATGTATTTTGCTATATCTATGCCTATACATAACTATATGTATAAATAAATAAAATTATATAAAAAAATATATATACCTATATGTATAAATATACATTCAACTATATGTGTAACTATATGTATAACCACATGTAATTATATTTATAATTATATGTATAACAACATACAACATTATGTTTAACTATATGTGTATAACTAAATATATATATTTGTATTAATATATAAAACATAATATAATTAAATATAACTATATTTGTAACTATGTATACATATACGTTTACATATATGTAAATCTATATATTTGTTTATAACTTTGTATACATTTATGTATAACTACATATAACTACTTGTATGAATATACATACATACATATATATATATATATATATATAAAATTATATTTTTCACTATATATAACTATTTATAACTACATATACTATATGTATAACAACATATAACTATAAATAATCGTATCTTACTATATGTATACCAATAAAATCTTTATACATAATTATATTTAAATAGATAATTAACAACATATATTTAATATACATTTTTATAGATTAATACATAAAAATGTATTTTACTATATATATCCCTATACATAACTATATGTATAAATATATAAAATTAAAAGAAAAAAACTATACACCTACATGTATAATTATAAGTATAACTATATGTGTAACTATATGTATAACCACATGTAATTATATTTATAATTACAAGTATAACAACATACACCTTAATGTTTAACATTATGTGTATAACTATATATAAATATTTGTATAACTATATAACACATTATATAATGAAATATAACTATATTTCTAACTATGTATACACATATGTATACATATATGTAAATCTATATATTTGTTTATAACTTTGTATATATTTATGTATAATTACTTATAATTACTTGTATGAATAATCTATATATAACTATCTGTTTACCTATATATAATTATTTATAATGATATATACTATATGTATAATAACATATAACTAAACATATATGCCACACTATAATGGGCCATTCCACCACAACACGACCCTTTTGATTTTTCTTTCACATTATTCATTGATAATAGTTTCAGTGGTTAATGAATCACGAAAGTCGCTTTTACAGATTATATTGCCTACTTGCTATTTATTTGTGTTTTGAATTATTTTCATTTTACTGATTATTTTGCTAAGAGGCTAGTGTCATGGGGTGTGGTTAATTTTGAAGCCTCCTCCATCTATTAATGATACCAACCTATACAATGTGTTCAAACCTCGAGAGAAAGCCCACCGGCTCCATACAAGAACGGTATGTGGTCTAGTAGTATTTTATGATGAAATTAGAAGTTTTACAAGCAAATTTCATAGTCTTATAATCTACTTCTCATGATGTGTTCAGATTCAATAGAGAGAAAATAATTTGTAGTCATTTGAAAAACTTCATGTGGTAAGTAAGAAATTTATCTTATTGATCAACTCTTTCTATTCAAATTAGGGATATAGTGTTGAGATTAATAAGTTATCAAAGAAGATTTTTCTATTACAGTTTGCATCTCTTAGAAAAGATTAATAAGTTGCACATTCATCTTATCAAACACTTATCTATCACAACCATCCTATGTATATTTTTTCTTATAAAAAGTAAACATTATGAATCATTAATTGAGTAATTAATTATTTTTTTAATATTATTAATTTTTGTAGTCTAACATATATTTTTCTATCATTCTTTATTTTGGTCAATTGTTTTAGTTTATTAGTTAATATTTTAATAAAAAATTATCATCTTTTGAATTATAAATCATAAATTTCGAAAATAATTATATTTTTAGAAATTGATTTTTTCAATTTAAAATTAAAGTTACAAATTAAATATTTTATTTTTAATCTTTTATTTTTAAATTTTTTACTCTCAAACATGTGCTATCTATCTAATTTTTAATTTAAATTTTTAATAGTTTCAATTATTAAGAAAAAATTATATATATATATATATATAGCATATATCAAAGTATCTATTTTCATAGTTGTCCTGTTAGCTCATTTATAACTATGACAAGATAATATCAACTTAACATTGAATTTTAATGAAATTTTATTTATGTAACAAATTTACTTTACATCCCACATATAAAACACATTCATTATAATAATTTAATATATATATCTTTATTGACATCAATATTATGTATAAATATTTTTTTTCTTTTATGTAGACACCAAACCAACTATCAACAAAATTATATTATGAATATTCTCTAAATTGATAAATACTCAGTAAAAATATTTTTAGATCTAGACAAAATCCATCACTAATATTTTTGTAAATTCCACGCAAAGAAAAGTAGGGAATTTAGTGATGGATTTAGGGACTAATTTCCCTATCTAATTAGATCGATACAAAATCTGTCGCTAAATAATTATCTGAATTTATTTTTTTATAATTTTATATATAATTGGAAGCGATAATTCCTCAATTTTATATATAATTATCTGTATTTAGCTTCAGATTTTTCCCTAGCTATTTGGGCTTTTGATAATTTCTGTAACAAATTTATGATAATTAAATTTTGTTAGCATTATCTATTTTAATATTTTTTGTAATTTTCTATATTAAAGGTATGTTATTGTCTATAGATGAGCGATCCTTGAAAGATACAGTCTCCTCGTATAATTATAATAATTTGATATTATAAAAAAATTTCATAAATATATAAATATGAATAAAAATTTATATTAAATAAGACTAAAATAACTATTTTTTTGATTAAAAATTAATAAAAAAATAATACATAACATTTTTTTGATATTTTTAACAATGATATTTAAATATTTGTATTAAAAAACAATATATAATGTATTATTTAATTATAATAAATTTGAAATTATTTTAATTAAAAAATAAACATAAATAAAAATAACTACTAATAAAATGCTAAAATAAACAATTCTTTGATTAAATAAAAAAATTATAAAAATATATGAATTAATGATTAAGGAAGTAAATATTACTATTATTCCTAAAATCATAAAATATTTTTATGATTATAGGAATCTTTAAAAAAATAATGACTAAAAGATTTGAAAATTTTGAATTAAAAAAAAATTCAAAATTTTCATAAAATTTAAAAGATAATAAATTGATATTTAAAGATTAATACATAGAATTTTTAATTACATCAAAAAATTTTTGGTGATTTAAAAAATAAATATCTAAGTGTTTTTATTAAATGAACACTTCAAAGATTAAAATTTATAATGACTAAAATATTCAAATTTTATTCTTTTATAATTATTTCATATTATATTAATACTAAATAAATTGAGACATTAGAATTTAGACATTTCATGTGGAAATAGGCCATTGGTTACTCTCTTCTTTAGTCTAGTGGCTGACAGCTTTCATCTGTGACATGTGGGACTTGTTCAGCCAACCTTTTTGGCATTCTTCGTGACGTTGTTTGTAAATAGGAAGGTGGTTACTGGTTTCCACTGGCTCATTCACAAACTCTAAAGGCACCATATCACATCTTTCGTAGGGAAATAGGTATTGGGTTATTTAATAGGTAATTAAGATGTCAATATGAACTCAAGTCATCGTTTTCTCGAGGTATCCATAGGGATGAGATCCATTCTTGAGCAATCCAAGCTCATAAGTTTTTAATGGCTTATTTTTTATTCCTTTTAATGTGCTTGTTAAGAGCTGCAATTTTTTGATTCTGTTTATTGCATTATAGAATATCTTCCTAGCAATGACAAAGATTGTCGATACGTTAGGCCCCAAGTTTCAAATCATTGACACCATTTCTAGATGCCTCAATATCAGAATGTCTGGTAGTACTTAATATTCCTTTTTCGCAGGTTTTCTTTTCAATGAGAACTGATTAGATTTCATTGCCGAGTTTCATTTTGTAGTGGTGAGATTTGATTTTTCATTGGGTGATGCATTATATCACCAAGAGACATTAGAGAACCTAAAGTCCACAATCAAGAGCACTAAGAAGTTCTATGCTGTATGTTTTTTAGCGATGATTACTTATATCTGTCATAAGGGGAACAACATACTATCAAAATGAAATTGCTTCCTCTTTGTCAAATTGAATTACTTATCGTGCATCAAATTGGTTTGACCATTGCCATGTTGTTGATTTAGTTATCACAATCAAAAAGGGTTTAAAGTTTTGCTTTTCAATTTTTAGGTTATGCTGGACACGGCAAGTCCAAAATTGAAGGTTATTAACAGAAATGAGAAATCCATTTCGCTCCTGGCTGATGGATTTGTTATTTTAACACCTTATCATGAACAAGAAGCTTCATCGGAGTTGTTGCCCATCAATTTTAATGGCCTGTCCAATGTTAATACTTTATGAGTTATAATGGTATGGGTGGACTAGATCATAATGAAACATAGCATTGATGATCTTTGAATTAAATAAAAATATGATCATAAACATAATGGATGTGCTTGGTATGGTATTCCTGGTAACTTATTGTTATATATTGATTAATATAAATGCCCTCACTAGAAGTGGAGACCCATCAAATCCCTTATTTTCCTTCAAATATTTATTGTTAATTTTCTATCTGTACTTCATTTGAATGATTTGAATTTTTTGTGTCACTATTTAATTTGGCGTTTATTTATTCTTTTCACTATAGAGAAAATTATTTCTTTCTTTGCAGGTTGTTCAACCAGGGAACACCATTTTTATTAGTTAGTACTTGTTCAAAGGAAGCGAAACTACTTTAGTGTGGCTGGAGGTAATGAACAACTTTCATGGTTGTCTAGCATGTGCCTACAACATTAAAATGGGTTAATGATTTAGAATGCTCTAATCCCAAAATAATGATGTGGTTTGTGTGATAAAGAACTCTGCAACTTTGGCAGGCTCACTGTTCACCTTGCATGTTTCTCAAATTTACTTCAAGCTGCGTACACATTCTGCTCAAGAAAGGCTGGTCAATCTTTTTCATTGATTTCACTTTTGGAATTTGAAGAATGCTTACATTTTCATTGTTATGCATTGGTTGTGTTCAAGGTTATCAGCACTTGAGGTGTGCAAAATAAAATTGATTTTCTCTCCTTGTCATAGACCCGCCACTCTGAGAATATTTGACATGTAATTCTAATGATGCAATTCTTCCTCTTATTGTATAGTCATTTTCATAATCATAGTTTGTTGTAGCAGAGAAGCTTCTTTAATGTACTGTTTCTAATCTCTAAAAATTGAGAATATGTTTATCAACTCTTATTAGTGAAAAACATTTTCTCAATAATTTTCTAGTACATAATTTTGTGCTAGCCCCTCCACAAAAGTTTTCTTTGTAAAATATATTTTACCAAAAAATCATCTTTTTATAATCAACAAAATCATAATTATTGGAATATTTTTCTCAAACTTGCATTAGTCGAGTGCATAATTTTTATTTATTAATAAAGATCTTACTCGGTGCAAAAGTCTTTCGCTTAGCCTGAGGTTTGAGAGATATTAATATTTTGATGATCTTATCCTTGAAAACCAGAGATGCATTATCTGTTGAGTTTTGAACTTGAGATCTATTATCCTTGGATGAAACACTAGGCATCACAAAAAGACATGACCTATATTTTTCTGCACTATTCATTCTTCTGCATGAAATTAGGTATACTTTAACATGCTACATCTATATATAGGTGTGTATGTTTGCATGCATAAAACTATCCACACACACATCCATCATCTATATGTATGTGTTTGTGCATGTTATTTTCTTTAAATATATTTTTAAGCTCCACTAGTGATATTTTTTTGTGAATCTATTTATTAATACATTCTATGTGGGAAACAATTATGTGTTGTAGCACAGGCCCATGAGTATCTATCTCAGCTTGGACACCTCTGTCAAACCCAGATTTTTGCCAAGATTGAAAATGTGGAGGATAGTTGTTTCCATAGTAATTCTCAAATGCAATTGAACCTGCTCCTTCTGGCTTAGTCACTAGTTTTTATACATGATTAGATGGTGGTCTCCTATTGTACATTCTAGCATGCCAAATAATATGGATGTTTCTGAAAGTGCAACAATAAAATAAAATTGTTTTGTTTTAAATCAAACTTTTTTCTTCATTTGTTCTTAGAAGCAATTGGTATTATTCTTTCTCGTGGCAATTTAGGGATAAGCAGATGTTAATCTTTCTCATGATTTATTTTACTAATTCTTCTCATGTGTGTGTGTGTCACCCAAGGCTATGTGATTATATATACTAACATATAATATTGTAGTATATACGTACATATATACTATAGTATATAAGTACGTATATACTAAGTATACACATATGTATATACTACAGTATATATGTATGTATATACTATAATATATAAGTATGTATATATTGAGTATATACGTACGTATATACTGAGCATATGCGTACGCCAGAAAAAATTTCACCCCAAACTTGATTTTTTCTCCGATGGGGTTATTGATATATGGGTTGACCAGGATCTAGTTACAACAGCCCTGCTCCTATTCAAAACAAAACAAAACAAAATAGTTCATTGAATTCCTAGGTGTTCTGTGAATTTAGTTGGCACATATAAAAAAATTTAGTACTAAATTATCACTAGTTTACATGTTAAGGTAAATCATAAAAATCCTATTTACATATGATGATCAAAGTATGGGGTTGTCAATATATGATTGTGTGTGCGTGAAGCAAAAAAACAGAGAAATTAAGCTCACTTGTTGCCTAGACGAGCATGAAGATTGATGACCAGCTATTCTTCAGAGACAGTAAGAAGTCCTCTTTTTAAGCTTGGGCGAAGATAATTAGTCTAGGGAAGGTGAGAGCTCTTGCCACACCGTGGTAATCTAGCGAGCTTTGGGATGGCTCTCCAATAGCACTAGCCATTGGTGAGGATAAAGTTGATGAGTTTCTCATCTTCTTCAGTAGTCCACGACCCTTTCCTAACCTTGAGTTTATCACATCAAGGTTGGCAACCCATTTCTAAATTCTGTGATAGCCGTACGTGTAATAAATGACGATCAAAGTCACACTCCCATCTATATGTAGGGTAGAGCTGTAGGAGGAAGAGTAAGATTTGAGAGTCCTATAATTGCCTTCATAAAGGGACACTAAAACTAAATAGAGTCTCATATGGTATATTTTGATACATGAAAGCATTCAAAAGTAGAAGTATATACCTATGTATATACCATATATACCTACGTATATACCATATATACCTACGTATATACCATATATACCTACGTATATACCATATATACCTACGTATATAGCGTATATACCTACGTATATATGGTATATACCTACGTATATACCGTACATACCTATGGATATACTCAGTATATACGTACATATATACTGAGTATATATGTACGTATATACTATAGTATATAAGTACTTATATACCGAGTATATACGTACTTATATACTGTAGTATATATGTGTGTATATACTGAGAATATACACACATATATACTCAATATATACGTACGTATATACTTGGTATATACGTATGTATATGTTCAATATATACATACATATATGCTCAGTATATGTACATATAATACTGTAGTATTATATGTAAATATATACTAAGTATATATGTACTTTGTATATATGTACATATAATACTATAGTTTATATGTACATATACTACAGTAATATATGTAACTAATGAAATGCTAGTATATGTACATATACATTATAGTATATATGTACATATAACCTAGTGTATTATATATTTATCAAAACATAACATTATTTATTTATTTATTTTGATTTTATTGACTAGTTTAAATTTCGTACAGATATGGTACCACATTGTTTCCCATACGAAGCTTGTATAAGTGAAGGGATTTTTTACTAGACATGATGCACCGCGACTCGGACAACTTTGTCATCGTAGAAACATTGTGATCAGAGGAGCTGAGGGAGAGAAAGCAATGATAATGCACGGATATATTATACTTTATGCACTATCAGTAGATACATTGATGAATAAAATGTAATAAAATTGTTATGTTTTTTTTATTATGTAAAATATTTTATTAGAATAATTAATTAAATGATTTTATTTTTTGTTAAATAATAAATTATCATTTATTGTTTATGTTTTTATTCAATTTAATATAAAAATATTAAATTATTCAATTAAAATTTTTGAAAAAAAATAAAATTCTGAAAATAGTTTTGAAATGAAAATAGCCATGGATTTTTCACTTGATAATTTAGCTAGAAAAATCATTATTTTAGATAGGAAATTTTCCATCTCTAAAATTTTTTAGGTAGCGACTCTTTCCCTCGTTAATTTATAGCGATGAGCATTTTAACTTGATAAAACTTTTGTCGGTAATCTATCGTCATTTCCTGTTTAGCGATGGAAACACACCATTTAGCTAGGGAATTTTCCCTAGCCACCTGGGCTTTTTCTTATAGTGGAAGTTTTTTCTTCTCTCTCGGCTTTGATTCATCATGAAAAGCTATGAAGCATTAATATTTATTTAAACACATTACAAATTAACTTCACCATGACATATTTAACACTAAAAAACTTTTGCCTATCTCATTTTCTTCCTTCTTTTCTTCGATTCCTTGTTCTTTAAAATTAACAAAAATCAAAAATAGTTCAAAAATAATTCTAATACTAAAGTCTCATGGTTAAAACAAAAACATAACATTCTTTCATCATCATTTAAAACAAAATAATCCTCATAATTAGCTGGTGCATTTGTGCCAGCCTCTCTTATGTGGGTTTTCTACTAGAACTAGGAATGCTATCTATCACGTCACGCCTGCTAACTGTGAGTCCATATAGGACATTTGTTGTTGTATTAAAAGTTATTAGTGACCAAATTATTATCAAGAATAATCTACTTCATCAGTTCTATCACCTGATCAAATAATTTCTCAGACATATGATTTTCTAACTTCATGCTCATAAGTCGAGCCACAAGTGACAATTATGAATGTGTTGAAACTATATTACTTTCGACTTTAATTTATGTTTGTTCATGTCTATAATAACTATTTTTATATATCTATGAATATGGTTGCGTGTCCCCAAATTTTTGCGTAGAGTTTTAGTCTATTATAGGTATGTAAAAGCCTTGGCTAGTTGTCCATGGTGCTGGGAACACCTTAGTTTCTGAAGATGTGAGATGAACCAAAAAAATTAATTCCATGCAAAAGCAGGTTTGTTCTTGACACTATTATTTTGTGTAGATTTGTGTCATCACAGTTCAGATATGCATCGTCGTAGTTCAGATCTGCGTCGTCGTAGTTCATATCTGCATCATCATAGTTCAGATCTGCAACTACTTGTTATCAGTTATTGGTTTGTAAATGTAATATGTTATGCTTCGTTTTGTAAGTGTAACAATGTTCTCTATCTGTGTGGAGTACTAGAGGAAAAAGAACTAGAAATGCTAACAATGCCTGAGAGACCTATATGCGTGTTTTTTAAGTCCTAGATTATTTTCTTCTGTTGTCTTTGATGGTATGTGTATTTGCATTAAAGTAAAAGTGTGTGTGTAATCCAAGGCAATGTAAGTATATATACGTACATATAATATTAAAGTATATACGTACATATATACTTGGTATAAATATACGTATATATTGATATATATCTTTGTATATACTGAGTATATAAGTAAGTATATACCGAGTATATATGTTTGTATATACCGAGTATATTTGTATGTATATACTCAGTATATACTTACATATATAGTACAATATATACGTATTTATATACTCGGTATATAAGTATTTTTATATCATAGTATATACGTACATATATACTTGGTATATATCTACTTTTATATTGTAGTATATACGTACGTATATACCGAATATATACAAAGTGGGTGCATATATTTATTTGCAGACATGTATATATTGTCATACATACACACTAATTTACACACAGACACACTTTTGAATATATAATTCCTCGGGCTGGTCTAGTCATCATCATGCATTACTTACTGATGCAGGTAATAAAAGCCATGGATCTTAGATTTCCCCTAAAGCTATAGGAAGAAGATATTTCTGGTCCAGGCCAGCCATGTAGAAATAGGTTGGTCTTAAAAATCTTAGTAATTATGTTAATATGTAATTATCACATGGTAAAAAGTTAACGTATGAGTAAATACGTCTTCTTGCTCTTGGTTCTGCAATGATTGATTCTTATTGTACTAGGGCTTAGGATGATGATGATGATTCTCATGTAGTGTCGTGTAATTCTGGTCCAAGAGGAATATCGGGTCCTATTTTGGGAGAAGCAGCATCCCACCTCGTCAAAAACTTGCTTAATCTCAAAACGAGTGGTTGGTAGGAAAATACGTATGAGTGAAATGCTAGTATATATCAGGTCCTAATTTGCATTCAATATATATGTACACATAATATGGTAGTTTTTATGTACATATACTACCGTAATATATGTACGAGTGAAATGCTAGTATATGTACATATATACTACAGTATTATATATTTATCAAAATATTTTTTATTTTGATTTGATTGAGTGGTTTAAATTTCTTACAGATATGATACCACATTGTTCCCCATACAAAGCTTGTGTTAGTGAAAAGATTTTTCACTAGACATGATGTGTCGTGACTCAGATAGCTTTGTCGCAGCAGAAAAATAGTGATAGGAAGAGCAGAGGGAGAGAAAGCAATGTCAATGCACGGATAGATTATACTTTATGCACTATTGGTAGACACATTGATGAATAAGATGTAATAAAATTATGTTATTTTTTTATTTTAATTATGTAAAATATTATATTAGAATAAGTTATTAATTAATTTTTTTTATTATAAATTATCATTTATAGTTTCTATTTTTATTAATGTAAAATATTATATTATAGTTTCTATTTTTTTATTATAAAATATTATATTATAAATTATTTAATTAAATTTTTGTTGAAGCTGTATGACTATCAACTTTAATTTTTGTTTGTTCATGTCTATAATAACTATTTTTATATATCTGTGAATATGTTTGTGTGTCCCCAGATTTTTTGGGTAGAGTTTTAGCTTATTATAGGTATGTAAAAGCCTTAGCTGGTCCTCCATGGAGCTGAGAACAACACCTTAGCTTCTGAAGCTGTGAGATGAACCAAAATAATTAATTCCACGCAAATGTAGGTTTGTTCATAACACTCTTATCTTGTGCAGATATACATCATCGCAGTTCACATCTGGTCTTCGTGGTAGAGATCCGTGACTGCTTGTTATTGGTTATTCTTTTATAAATGTAGCATGTTATGCTCCATGTGCAGGTGTAACAATGTTCTTTATATGTGTGGAGTACAAAAAGAAAAAGAACTAGAAATGCAAACCATGCCTGAGAGACCTATATGCGTATTTTTTAGTCTTAGATTATTTTCTTCTGTTGTCTTTGATGGCATGTGTATTTGCATTAAAGTACAAGTGTGTGAGTCATCCAAGCTATGTGAGTATTTATACGTGCATATAATACTGTAGTATATACATAGAAATATACTTGGTATAAATGTACATATATACTGAGTATATATCTATTTATATACCAAGTATATACATAAGTGGGTGCATATATTTAATTATAGACATCTATATATTGTCATACATACACACCCATTTACACACAGACACACTTTTGAATATATAATTGCTCAGGTTGGTCTGGTCATCATCGTGCATTACTTACTGATGTAGGTAATAAAAGCCATGGATATTAGAATTTCTTAAAAGCTGTGGGATGAAGATATTTCCAGTCCAGGCTGACCAAGCAGATAAAGGTTGGTCTTAAAAATCTTAGTTTTATGTTGATATGCAATTATCACATGGTACAAAGCGAACATATGAGTAAATAAGTTTTCTTGCTCTTGGTTCTGCAATGATTGGTTCTAATTGTACTAGGGCTTAGGATGATGATGATGATAACGATGCTCATGTAGTGTTGTTTAATTCTAGTCCAAGAAGAATATCGGGTCCTATTTTGATGAGGCAGCTCTCCGTCTCATCAAAAACTCACTCAATCTCAAAACGAGTGGTTGGTATGAAAGTTCATCAGTCAAGCATCATCGCCCACCCCACTATTATTATTATTAGTGGCAACAGTAGTGGCTGCAATGGTAGTGGCGGAAGCGGAAATAGAGGCAGCAGTAGTAGTGGTGACAGCAGCAGTGGCGGTGGCAGCAGCAGCGGTTGCAATGGCAGGAGCGGTAGCAGTAGTGGGAGTAGTGGCAATAGCAACAAATGTGGTATATACGTATGTATATACTCAGTATATACGTAGTTATAATACTATAGTATTTTATCTACATATATACTGAGTATATTTGTACTCAGTATATATCTACACATAATACTATAGTTTTTATGTGCATATACTACTGTAATATATGCACGAGTAAAATGATAGTATATATGTACATATATACTATAGTATTATATATTTATCAAAACATAACTTTTTTTATTTTTTTTGATTTGATTGAGTCGTTTAAATTTCTTACATATATCATACCGCATTGTTCTCCATACAAAGCTTGTATAAGTGAAGGGATTTTTCATTAGACATGATGTGCCGTGACTCAGACAGCTTTGTCATATCAGAAAAATGGCAATCGAAGGACCAGAGAGAGAGAAATCAACATCAATGCATTGATAGATT
Source organism: Sapria himalayana (assembly GCA_029783825.1). Classification (NCBI taxonomy): domain Eukaryota; kingdom Viridiplantae; phylum Streptophyta; class Magnoliopsida; order Malpighiales; family Rafflesiaceae; genus Sapria; species Sapria himalayana. Next base: position 1,109,080 of record JAREIK010000369.1, on the reverse strand, counting down.
ATACTTTATGCACTGTCGGTAGATACATTGATGAATAAGATGTAATAAAATTTTGATATTTTTTAGTTTTAAATATGTAAAATATTGTATTAAAATAAGTTATTGAATGATTTTATATTTTGTTAATTATAAATTATCATTTATAGCTTCTATTTTTATTCAATTTAATATAAATATATAAAATTATTTAATTAAAAAATTTTAAATAAATTAAATTCTGAAAAAAGTTTGAAATTAAAATAGCTAGGGAATATTCCCTAGCTAATTTAGCTAGGGAATATTCCCTAGCTAATTTAGCTAGGGATATTTTATTTTAGCAAGTGATTTTTTCCGTTGCTAAATTTATTTTGCTAAGGACTATTTCCATCACTAATATTTAGCCATGAGCACATTAGATTGGAAAAACTTCCCTCATTATATTCATTTAGCGGCGAAAACTCTCATTTAGCTTGCTAATTTAACTAGAAAAATTATTTTGTTTGCTAGGGATTTTTTCATCGCTAAATTATTAGCTAGGGACACATTCCCTCGCTAAATTTTAGCGACGATCACTTTAGACTGTGAATGATTCCATCATTAATCCGTTGCTATATCCGGTTTAGTGATTGAAAATGCCCATTTAGCTAGGAAATGTTACCTAGCTATATGGGTTTTTTCTTTTAGTGAACGACGAAGAGAGAATAATCAAAATGGGAATATGGGAGCAACCTATAAAATCTTCCTCTTCTTGTTACAGGTAATATTATCATTGTTTTTCTTCTTCAATTTGCTATATACATATCTCTATCTCTCTCAATTTGATTACCACTGGTGGAGTTTGGTTTTTACAAAATATTTGGGTTTGATTTTTTTTTATTTTCCCCCAATTTTCTTCTTTTTTTTATTTTCATATCACTTATATGATTTTGACTCTATAGAATTAATGAAACAATAAATAGTCTGTGTAAACTTTGTTATCCTTAATTTTTTCTGCCTCTGTAACTTAAGAAAAAACAAACTTAATGTTTATGGGTTCTAATTTTGTTGTCTCCAAAAAGATTATAAACAGATAACATTATATATAAACTTTTATACTTTTATATATTCACATGACATTATATATAAATGTCAATACTTTAATACACACACACACACACACACACACGTAGTACAATATAAATAAACATTGATATGTTTATAGAAATATATAATGTTATATATAAATATGTATACATATGTATTAATGTTTAAAAATATTTATACAAAATTTACATAAAACTATCCATTTATATAATTTTTTATATAACAATTATATAACATATAAAATGTTTATACATTTTGTAAACATTTATATAACACATTTTTTTTATATAAATATTAATATTTATAATGTTTATATAAATGTGATATATATACTATATAATATTTATAAAAGTGTTACATATATATAATTATATATAAGTAACATTTATTAAAAATATTTTAAACACAAATATTATATCTAAATACTTGTATAATTATATAATCATATGACATTATATATAAAAGTATTTATAACTATATTTTGTTTTTATTGGAATAAAGCAATGAATGAGACCATTTGAAAAAAAACTCTCTTTTGCAGATAAGCAAAAAGATGTAGCTGGCATAGTTGGTGCAATTAAGAAAGCTTGTCTTTATCAAGGTAAGGGGAGAGAGATGATGCGCTCCACTGTCTCCCAATTGATAGAATGTATTGCATTGCGTCATTTACCAATATCCGAGAAGATAACACAAAGTCTGCTTGATACCTTCGATGAGAACTTGAGGCATCCCAACCCTCAGATACATGTGGTCCTACACCTTGCAAGTTAATTTCTTTCCAACATGACCCATTATATCATTATAGCACCATTTATCTTCTTCCCCTTTAAACTTCACAGAACATAGCTATTAGTGCTCTGAAACCCTTTGTTTGAGCATACTTGGTTCCTGTATATAATGGTGATGCAGCCGGTGTGACCTCAATGTACCTACAGCAACTTTTTGATCAAAACACTGCTATTAGATGGGGCTTTGCTTTAGCCCTAAGAGTTCTTCCTTTTGGGTTATTGGCTCATAAATGGAGAGAGGTTGTCTTCAAGCTCGGTGAGATTAAGGTGCGGGGTGACGACAAAACCAGATATATCGAAGCAAGGTTGAATGCTATTAGAGGGCTCATCTCTCCGTCTCAAAAACTTGCCCATGAAAGATTGGCTCCTAGTTCTCACTTACCCATCTATTATCTGATTAAGGAAAATGTAATGGCTAGTTAATTTGATGCTCTGGATGACTATTCTATCGATAACAGTAGAGATGTTGGTTAGTGGATTCGTGAAGCACGCATTGAAGGTATCGAGGTGTGTGCTTAACATTCTCTGTGATGTATCATCTTCTTCTTCAAAATCACATCTAGCGGCTGAAAATGTGGAAGACGTCAAGGCAGTGACGTTCTTTGATGAAGACATGGCAATGAATGTGGTGACTAGCATTGCTAAGCAAGCTGTGGAGAAGATTGATAGATTACATGAGGTTGATGCAAGAACTCTGCAAAGAATTCTGCATAGTAAGAAGACCTTAGTCAAGTGCATACCTTTCAGGGATAAACTAGAGCAGATTGTTCCCTACAATGTAGATATACTATGGAGCATGTGTATTACCATCTTTATCATCCCTTGCTTGTTTTTTCTTTTTTCTTTTTTTTTTCACAATGAGCATGCTTCATTACAGGTGCCTACCACATGTTATTCTTGTTTCGTGCAGCTAATCAAATTTCTTTGTTATAGTAAGACAGTGATGTCAGGATTAGTTATTTCAATTGGTGGATTGCAAGATTCTCTAAGGATGGCATCAATATATGTGCTACTGGACTATCTTCGTGAAGATAGAATTGAAGCCTTTCCGGAGGAGAGGCCTAGAGGGATCATGCTCTACCTTGATCTCTTGTGGATTTTCCAGCAGCACCGAGGATGTGACAAAGTTATTGTCCGTACTTTTAAGGTATGGCATCATATTTTCTAATTGAAATTCTAACATGATGGGTGTTATGAACACCGCTGTCAATTTCTAGTAGGATCTAAAAAACATTAGCTTTTTTGAAGTTTCTTATGAACATTGTGTTTTGGTTTATGGTTTCCATGAATGATAGGAGAGAGAGGGGGGGGGGGAGAAAACAGAAAAAAAAATACAAGTATACACAATATTATGTGTATGGTATGGTTTGGGGCATCCTGCAAGTTAAGTGCTCAAATAAATAAAAAAAATAAAAATACGATAATCATGATAAATAAATAATAAATAAGTAAATAAATAAATAAAAACACACACACACATAAATGTGTATAGATGCAAGAAAAATAAAAAAACATATGTGCATTCTTTAAAAAATTAGGGTTGATTACTGTATAATAAAAGTAAAAAAAAAGGCATAAAGGTACTGCATGGCACACAAGACTCTTGCATATGTCTGAGATTTGTAAGTTTAATATCTTGACAGTTTTATCCCTAAAAATCATGAAGGTTATATTGTTACATCTAATAATTCACAAAGTAGTAAAAGTAATAAAATTTTCTATACTTGGACAAGATTACTTATTTTCATACCAGTGCATGACCTTGTAATATATCTCATACTTCATGATATATACCTTAGGGTAAATATTGTGTATGATGCATGAAATTGGGGTAAATTTTATCTTTATTAAGTTAAAATATCAGATGAACATCCATTTTTTACATTGTTTTTTTATTATTTTTATATATTTTTATTTTTATGTACATTTTTGTTTCATGTATGATCACAATTTATAATGGAGATGTATTTATTAGAAAATATATAATAATCAAATTATACTGAATTTATTTAAAAATATCAAAGTATTTCACGCACAACAAAGTAAAATATCAATAATTTGAATGAAGATTTAAGATGAGTTAATTTTTCAAACATTTTCTTAACAACTTGACTAGGAAGATGGTCATTATAAAACACAAGTGGGGAATAGAATACAAAGGTGTGCTACCATGTCTTCTTTCGTGTGCATTGCATTTTTTTTCTCAATTTGTTTTTTTGGTTTCTTTTAGGTTTCCTTGCTTCAGTGGATTCCTATATGACCCTACAGGTGTGGAAAAATTCAATACCACACAGCCTATTGTCATTTCAACTTTTATTTTCCTTTTGTTTGTCATTTTCTCACTAGTTTTGTAAGGAAATAATATGTTTTAAATAAAAAATTTAAAATATAATGCTAGATTGTAAAATATTACCAAACTAATATGTTTGGAAATAGTGTGGCAATTTGCATCATTGTGAATGAAAGTCATTGCCATGCTATTGAATTTTAAAAATCAAAGATCAGCATTGAGAATGCTGGCTATTAAATTTTAAAAATTTTAAAATCTAGGCATTGGGAATAATAGAAGAGTGTGTGGCATCCAACCTAGTGAAAAACAAGGTTGAACAAGCCACATCCATGGTATTTGTTCCAGAAGTAAATCCACTGCCCTGGCTGCCCCTACAAGTATCACTCCAGTTCTCAAAAATTCACACCTGAAAGAAGCCATAAAACCTCTCACCATAGCCAACTCTCCTCCTCCTCCTCCTCCATTTCTTCTTTCAACCAATTTGAACCATTGGGGAAGGACTTAAGTTTGCCATTATAACCACTAACAAAGAACAAAGATATGGTGAGGGTTTTAAAGGCGATGGAGAGGAAGAAAAGAAACATCGTGATTATAGAAGAGTGTGTGGCAAGGATAGAAAGCGTAGTAAGAGGAGTGAGTGAGAAAATGGAAATGGTTAGATTAATAACATTTCCTCTGTTCTCATTTAGGAATTATTCAAAATTAGATGTTGACCAGAAATTTATGGTGCTTAAGTGCATCGTAGATGATTATTCGAAAAGAAGAGTTGGTTTATATGTGGGTGATCTTAAATGGGTCTCTAATATTTGACCAAATTATGGTTGGCAAGCAGGTAACAATATTACAGAGTACATTATCATAGAGATACAAAGTCTGATCTGCAGAATAGGTGGCGGGGTTGGAAATGTATGGCTCATGGGAATTACCACAGTCCAAACTTACATCAAGTGAAAAGTAGACTTTCCCTCTGTGGAGACTATTTGGGAACTTTATCTAGTCACTGTTCGGTTGGAAGCCTGAATCTTAGCATTAATCTCAATGGGTAAAATGATTCTATTTTTTTTTTACTTTTTCTCTCAGATTTTTCTAGTGCAATATATCAGTTACTTACTCTGCCCATCAATGACTCAAATACACACCCACAAAGACATGCACACACACATACACCTACACACTCACTCATATGTACCGTCGTGTCAACTATTGTATATATGTGTGCATACATACTTTGTATTTCACTAGTCGCACATTTGACTAGTGAGAGTGGCAATGGATGGCAAAAGATTGAAACTAGATTACTTAAAAAAAGTGCAACATGCAGCCCCAATTGCTCCATTAACTTCGACAAATAAACTCAAGTTTGGAATAATGAGTTCATTTCCGTAAGTTTTGCTTGCTCAAGTTTATAGTTGTGGCTCTTGCGGTATAAAGAAGAAAAGAGGGGTGATGATAAGGTGCCTATTTGTTTATATATATATGAAATATGGCATTGTCATACTTGTATGTATCTATTTCATCTTCTTCCTATTAAATGATTTGTTTTTTTTTCTTTAATCATGATTTAGAGTGATCCTGTCAACTTCAACAAATCAAGAGATCTTTCCACAAGTGGCTTCTCCATTTCAATCCAGAGAAAACTATCAAGTTAAATTCATCTTCATCATCTTCTATTTTTGCATCATTTCTTTATCAAACCACCAACTAAACTTTGGCCACTCACTTTGGAATCTATATGGCCAAGATGCAATATTGAAAGTAGAAATGAATCCAAACTAGATCTCACGCCAAACCCAAATTCAAGCCCAAATTCGGCATCATCAAGTGAGGTAGACATCGATGAAGGTCTTGATTTTTAAAATTCAATAGCATGGAAATGACTATCATTTACAATGATGACCATTGCCACACTATTTCCAGACACACTACTTTGGTAATATTTTACAAACAAGCATCATATTTTGGATTTTTTATTTAAAACATATTAATTTCGTACAAAACTCCTTTCTAACTTTCTTTTAATTACCCATGGATTAATGCTTGAACCTGGGCAACAAAGAAGAATATGTTGATGGATACTTGATTAGAAATCTTAGAGAAATCTTGATTCAGTAATTTAAAATTAAACTCATGATTATCTCATTGTGTAAAATTTCTAGCAAATGGTAGTTGGTGTTGCATGCACTAGTCTATTTGTTTATCAGTAGCATTGTGTTGTGTTCTTTATTGGTTTGTATATGTAGTATGTCATACTCCATGAGCAGCTGTAATAATGTTCTTTATCTGAGTGGAGTATTAGAGGACAAAGAACTAGAAGATGCTGACCAATGCCCTAAGAGAATTATATGGGTATTTTTAAGCCCTATTTTATTACCTTCTATTGTCTTTGATGGTATCTGTATCTGCATGAAAGTACATGTGTCAGTATTTAGACACACACACAAAGGGACATACATACATGAACAAGTATACATACAAGCAACTAATCACAAGGTTAAAACAATGATGTTGGAAGAGTAGCTAGATACAAAATGGGCATAGGAAGATACAAGGAAGGAGTAGGAGGTGGAGAGGAAATGCAATTAGAACTAAAAAAAGCAATGCAGAAAGAAATGGAGGGACATGCTCGGGTGCTAGAGCAGTATAAAGATTTTGAGGAGCTGAGGGAGAGAAAGCAACATCAATTTCATGAACAGATTATACTTTGTGCACTATCATTAGATACATTGATGAAGAATAATATGTAATCAAGTTTTGTTATGTTTCTATTTTAACTATGTAACATATTGTATTAGAATATTTTATTAACTGATTTTAATTTTTGTTAAGTATAAATAATTGTGTATAAATAATTAAAAATGTGAAAATAATTTTTGAATGAAAATAGCTAGAGAATTTAACCTCACTAATTTAGCTAGGGAATTTACCCTCGCTAATTTAACTAGGGAATTTTCCCTTAAAAGTTTTGCTAGGGAATATTCCTGCACTAATTTGCTAGGGAATATATTTCCTTATTAATTTTTATGACAAGCACATGAGCTTGGGAATGGTTCCGTCGTTAGTCTGTCATTATATCCAATTTAGCAACAAAAAAAATGTATTTAGCTAGGGTATTTTTCCAAGTATTTGGGATTTTTTTGTAGTGAGACAAACATATAGATAGTAAGTTGGCCAGGCAGTTTGATAGTCGAGCAAATAGATAAACAAACAGATAGATAGATAGATAGATAGACTAAATGACTTATAGACCAATTCACAGACTAACAGAAAGACAAACAAATAGACAGGTAAACAGACCTACAGAAAGATAGACTAACTGATATTATTAATGACTAACTAATAGATAAATCAATTGTTATACAAATAGTTTGAGACACAGAATGATAGACAGATGATAGACAAAAATATAGTCAAATTAATTTATAGATTGATAAAAAAATTGATAGATAGATTATTAGACAAATAGATAGAAAGCTAGATAGAAATATTGATAGATAAATAGATAGACAGAAAGATTCATCATATAAATAGATATGTAAATAGATAGATAGATAGTCAGAAAGATAAATAGATAGATAGGAAGATAGATAGACTGATAGACAAATTGATAGATAGATAGATAGACATATATATATATAGATAGATAGTGAGATTAATAGATATATAGACAGATAGATAGATAAACAGATATATAGACTCACAGATATATATATATATATATATATATATATATATATATATATATATATATATATAGATAAAAAGATAGATAGACTTTTAGATAGATAAATAGATTGATTGATTGACAAATAGATATATAGACAGAATGATAGATAGATTGATAGATAGATAGATAAATGGATAAATAGATAGATAGATAAATAGATAGATAGACAGATAGAAAGACAAATAATTAGATAGAGAGATAGACATATAGATAAATATATAGATAAACAAATAGTTAAATAGATAGATAAACATAGATAAATAGATAGATAGATAGAAAGACAGATAAATAAACACATAGATAGACAAATAGATCGGTATATAGGTAGATAGAAAGACACATAGATTAATAGATAGATAGAGGGAAAGATAGATAGGTATATAGATAAATAGATAAACAAATAGATAGACAAACAGATAGATAGATAGACAAATAGATAAATAGATAGATATAGGGATAGAGAGGCAGAGAGATAGACATGTAGATAGACATACATATAAAAAGATAGATAGACAAATAGACAGACAGATTAATTAACAGATAATTTGATAGATAGATAGTTAGAATGATAGATAGATAAACAGATAGACAGATAGACAGATAGATAGAGATCGATAGATAAAGAAAAATATGGCTAGATAGATAGATAAACAAATTGAAATATTTTTAGATTGATAAATAGATAGACAGATAGATAAAGAGACAAATAGACACATATACATATAAACAAATAGATAGATAGTTAGATAGTCAAGCAGAGAGACAAAATAGGAGGTAGTTAAATAGATAGATAAAAAGACACACATAGAGACAGAAAATCTTTTATTCAGGCAGGTAGATAGTCAGGTAGGTAGATAGATTGAAAAATAGATAGAAAGATAGATTGACTAACTGACTAACTAACTAAATCACAGACAAATTAACTAATAGATAGACAGTCATATAGATAGACAGACACATAGATAGACAAATAGAATTACTGACTGACACATAGAAACATAGACATATAAATAGATAGATAGATAGATAGAAATATAGATAGATAGACAGATACATAGATAGTTTGAAAGATATATTGATATATTAATTGATATATAGATAGATAGATAGATTGATTGATTGATAAACAAATAGATAGATAAATAGATAGGAAGATAGATAAACAGATTGATTTATTGATTGATAGAGAGATAGAAAGAAAGATAGATAGATAAAAAATAGATAGATAGATAGAATGACAAATAAATAGACTATGAAATAGATAGATAGATAGATAGATAAAACAATATATAGACACATAGATGGACAAATAGATAGAAAGATAGATTGATACTCTAATCATTAGATTGATAGAAAGATAGATAGTTAGACAGATAGATAGATAAAAAGATAGATATGAATATATATAGATAGAGGGATAGATAGATAGATAGAAAGATAGATAGAAAGATAAACTTACAGACAGACAGATAGATAGGTATAAATATAGATCAATAGATAGATAGATAGATAGATAGAGAAAAAGATAGATAGAAAGATAGACAAATAGAAAAATAGATAGAAAAATATAAAGATATATAGATAGATAGATAGCTCAATGCAAAGATAAACAGATTGAAAGGCAAAAAGATAGATAGATAAATTTATCGATAGATAGTTCGATAGATATATAGATAGATAGATAGATAGACTAACAGATAGATAGATACATAGATAGATTGATTGATAGACATATAGATATAAAGATATATAGATAGGTAGATAGAGATATTGAAAGACATATTGATAGATAAATTTATTGACAGATTGATAGATAGATTGAGAGTGAGATGGATAGACAAATAGATGGACAGAAAGATTGATAGACAGAAAGATACATAGATAGATAGAAAGATAGATGAATAGATAGATAGATAAACAAATAAATAGTAGAAATATATTCATATAGATAGACAGTTAGATACACAGATAGATAGACACATAGATAGAAAAATATATAGATAGATAGATAGATATACAAAAAAATAGATAGTTAAATAAAGAGTTATATAGATAGATTGATGGAAAGATAAATCAATAAATTAATAGATAGATCAATGGATTTATAGATAGAATGATAACTATATAGACAGACAGATAGATTAATAGATAAATAGTTAGATAGATTGAAAGATAGATTGATAGGTTGATAGAATGACTAAAGATGGATAAAAATAAAAATAGATAGTTTGAAAGACAGATAACTTGATATATAGATATATAGACACATAGATTGATAGATAGATGTACTATTTGATAGACATATAGATAGATAGACAAATACATAGATAGATATATAAGCAGATAAATAAATATACACATAGATAGACACATAGATACAAAGATACATAGACGGATAGATATACTAACAAATAGATAGTTATATAGAGAAATATATAGATAGATGTATAGACAGATAGATGGATATATAAATAGATAGATAGATAGACGGATTGATATATAGAACAATAGATAGATAGATAGATAGACAGATAGATAGATATATAGATAGATAGATTGAAAGATTGATAGATAGATAGATAAATATAATGATAGTTATATTGACAAATAGATAAATAGATAGACCGATAGGTATATTGAATGATAGACAAATAGAATAATAAACAGATATATACAAATAGATAGATAAATAGATAGATAGATAGATAGATAGATAGACAGACAGACAGTTAGATAGATAGATAGATAGATTGATATACAGATAGATAAAGAGATAGATAGACAAATAGATATACACAAAGATAGATAGGTAGGTAGATAGATAGTTATTTAGATAGACGCACATATAAATAGATAGATAGGTAGATAAATAAAAAAATAGATAGATAAATAGATTGATAAATTGATATATATATATATATATATATATTGATAGACAGACAGATAGAAATTGAGATAAACAAATAGATAGATAGATGGATAGATAAATATATAAAGAGACACAGATAGATATGCATTCATAAAAACAAATAGACAGATAGATAGTCAGACAATGAGGTAGGCAAATAGTAAATCAAGCAGACAGACATAAAAGAGATAGACAAATAGACAGTCAGGTTGGCCGATAGTTAAAAAGGTAGACAAATAGATATATAGTTAGACAAATAGATTGTCAGTTAGTTAGTCATTTATTAATATAATCAAATAAATAGATAGATGGATGGATATACATATAGATAGATATATAGATAAATAGACAGACATATAGATATACAGATAGATAGAGATATAGAAAGATTGAATTATAAATAGATTCATAAATATTTTTATAGAAAAATTAATAGACAGATTGATAGAGAGATTGAGAGACAAATAGATTGATAGTTTGATAGATATTTAGATAGATAAATAGATAGACAGATTGAAAGAAAGAAAGATAGATATACAAATATATTGATAGATAGAAAAATAAATATATCGACAAATAGGTAGGCATATAAATAGATGGATAGCTAAATAGATCGATAGATAGTTCGATAGACCGATAGATAAATAGATAGATATATTGATTGATTAATAGACACATATGTAGATAGATTGATAGACAGATTACTAGATAAATATATAGACAGATAGATAGAAATGTATATAAATAGATAGATTGATTGATATAAAAATAGATAGATAGATAGATAAATAGATATATAGATATATGGGAAAAAGATAAATAGATAGACAGATAGATACACAGATAGATAGATAGATAGATAGACAGATAGGTAGATAGATTCATACAAAAAATTAATAGACAACTATATAGATAGATAGATAGGCAGATAGATAGAAAGATAGATAAATAGATAGATAGATAGATAGTGAGATAGACAAATAGATATACGGATAGATAGATAGATAGAGAGATAGATAGATAGTCTAATAGATATTGAGATAAATAGATAGATAGATAGACAGATAGAAAGATAATTTGGTAAATAGTTTGATAAACAGATTGATTTATAGATTGATCAACAAATTAATTGACAGATTGATATACAGATTTATATCAAAATTCATATATAGATATATAGATAGATTGATTTAAAATAGATAGAGTGACATATAGATATAGATAGAAAAATAAATAAATATATTTACTTTTTATAGACTGATAGATAGATAGACAAATCGATAGATAGAGTGATAGATGGACAGATAGAAAGATAGATAGATTAATAGAATTAAAGAAAGATAGATAGATAGGCATATAGTTAAAGAGATACATAAAAAGATATATAGATAGATGCATAAAAAGAAAGACAGATAGACAGACATACATAATAATATATTGATTGATTGATTGATAGTTAAAATATAGTGATATATATTGATGGACACATATTAATAGTGAGATTGATATACATATAGATAAAAATATAGATAATTAGATAGATAAAAATATAGATAGACACATAGTTATACAAATAGATAGACAAATTGATAGAAATATGGATACAAAGAATGATAGATACATAGATAGAGAGATAAATAGATTAATAATGATATATAAATAGATAGATATATATTTTGAAAGATAGATAGATAGATTAATTGATTGATAGACAGATAGATATACATATAGATAAATTAATAGACAGATAGATAGATAGATAGACATATATATTGATTGATAGAAAGTTTGATAGTTATATAGATTGATTAATTGATTGATAGATTCATAGAAAGATTGAAAGATAGATATTTAGACAGACAGACAGATAGATAGATAATTTGACATATAGATAGACAAATAGATAGATAAATAGATAAACTAATAGATAGATAGATATATAGATTGATAAATAGTTAGATAGATAGATTGATTGATTGATAGTACAATATATAGATATATAGAGATATAAATAGACAAATAGATAGATTGAGAAATAGATTGATATATAGAAAGACAAATATATATACAGATATATAGATAGATCGATTGATATTTTTATAGACAAATTAATAGATAGACAGATAGATATAAAGAAAGATAGATAGAGAAATAGATAGATTCACAAATAGTTACATAGGTGGACAGATAGACACATAGATAGATAGATATATAGACAGATAGATAAATAAATAAATATAGAGATATGTAGATAGATAAATATATAGATAGATATACATATAGATTAACATAATTAAGACTTATAGATAGATAGATATGTAGATAGATAGATAGATAAAGAAACTTATAGATAAATAGATACATAGATAGGCAAATAGATAGGTACATAAATAGATATACAGATAGATACACAAAATGATAGTTATATATAATTCTATATATAGAAAGATAGATAAACATATAGATAGATAGATAAATATATAGATAGATAGATAGACAAAAAGATAGATATGTAGATAGACAGACAGACATGTAGATATAAAAATAGATAGTCAAACAGATAGATAGATAGGAAAATAGACAAGCACACATATAGATAGATAGATAGAAAAACAAATAGATATATAGGTAGATAGATAGATATATAGACCTCTATATACATAGATAGATAGATATAAAGATTGATAGATAGATAGATATACAAAAGA